>CAJNDV010037353.1:9694-19787 GCA_905221635.1 Symbiodinium sp. CCMP2456 | reverse complement strand
GTTTAGGGGTTTAGGGTTTACGGATCTAGGGTGTAGGGATTTAGGGTTTAGAGTTTAGGGTTTGGGGTTTAGGGGTTTAGGGTTTAGGGTTTAGGGTTCAGTGTGTTTTTACTTCAATTAAACAGAGGTTTAGGGTTTTAGGGTTCAGTGTGCTTTAACTTCAATTAAAACGTGTTTAGGGTGCAGGGTTTAGGGTTTAGGGTTCGAGTCTTCTCAGATGCTTCGCAGGTGGCTTGTAGTGAGTCTGTTCTGACTTCAATTACAGCGAACCCCAGAAAGTTGCAACATGGGTTTAGGAGGATTCGTGCTAGAATCCCTTCTACAATACCTGAAGGGCATCAGGATAATGATGTTCCAACATTCTGGCTTCTACTTTACAAAGGGTTTAGGGTGCAGGGTTTAGGGCTTCGGGTTCGAGTCTTGTCAGACACTTCTGAAGGGTTTTTCTTAGATGCTTCGCAGGTGGCTTGTAGTGAGCTAAGCCTAAACCCTAAACCCTAAACCCTAAACCCTTGAAAAAAAAAACAGAGGTTTGGCACGGGCCCCCATGAAGCCTTGGACTTGCATAGTCTGGGACCTGAGAAGTTTGACAACCGAGACTTCCTGTCTTTACCATGCTCAACAAGGAAGTGAGGCGAGAAGAGCAGCCGACTGTGGAGGCCCTAAACCCTAAACCCTAAACCCTAAACCCTAAACCCTAAACCCTAAACCGTAACCCTAAACCCTAAACCCTAAACCCTAATATCGCCAGCTCCTGTACCTTTACCCGCATGCGTCCGACAGCCTGGCTTCAAACCGTTGGGAGCTCTGGCGGGCGCTCGAAGGGGCCGGGGCAGCCGATGACTCGCCCAGGAGGACAATCCCTAAGGGTCCATGTATTCATATAGGATATACATTGGCCCCAAAGTACCTATGTAGGGACTACTTAAAGGCCAAAGTATCTGCTATTTGGGTACATGGACCCTTAGGGAATACGAAGGGCCCCGGCATCCCGCACAACGTAAACAGCAGTCTGAATACCAGGAATAGGAACAATCCCTTCATAATACCAAGGTAGGTTGGTAGGTAGGTAGGTAGGTAGGTAGGTAGGTAGGTAGGTAGGTAGGTAGATAGACGGATGGATCGGTCATTAGATAGAAAGTGCAATTAAGAACAAAACCCTATGCAAACTGCTTAGTAACTATTTGGAGGGGTAAAGCCTATTCATTTCTAGATAACAAGATGGAAAGCCTTTACCATAATATTTAGGGCTTCTATATCAGCGCGGTAGAAAGCCCGATAAAACAAAAACCTTCGAACAATCGCATGAAGCTGTCTTGTTCATTTTAAGGATCCTACCCCCCCAAACTCTAATCCTAAACCGCCGACGCCCTTTCCACCAACAACGTGAGATCCCCTATCCCCTAAAACCCTGGACCCCAATACCTAAACCCCAACACCCTAAGCCTAGACCCCGGTAGCTGAACTCCCCGAAAACCTAGATCTCTACCTATAGTCTCCATTGTAGTTCCCTTTTTGGGATACCTTATAAAATCCTTAATATATCTTGGTTAAAGCAAACAAAGGAACTGCAATGGAGACTATAGGTAAGTCCTCAGGCTTCAGTTCCCCTGAGTTTTAAGGATGCGGATTTCTGCCTTCGGCAGACTTGCTCTCGGTCTTAGGAAGAAGGGCGTTACTATCAGGATCGCTTGCAGGGGTTTCTGTAAGGGTTACTACAAGGATTCAGGGCTGTTTTTGGCGCTAGCGTGTGGCGGGTGTGGTAGCTTTTTGCATTTGGGTTTCGGCTTCTGGTTTTTGTGGGGGTTCAGGGTGAAGGGTGCAGGGTTTATGAAAACGAAACTGTGGCAAGGCCTCTGCACTACGTGCTGGCTATTGGCAATGCCCTGTGCCTTCCAGTGCTGCTGCTGACGCTCCAGGCCAGTTTGTCAAAACTCCTGAAGGACGAAATAAGCCCTAAAAGGGTTTAAGGTTCATATACCATTATAAGGGTAAACGGCCCCTACTTTTAAGGGTCGTTTCGTCCTTAAGGCTGAATGGTGGAGCTTTATCCTAAATCCCAAGTCGCTAAAGGATTTAGGGTTGAGTGATACAAGCGACACCAAAACAGCTGGAACGCACGTGACAGAAAAAGTGTAGGGCTTAAGATTTTGAGAAGCAGCTCTGTAAAGGTATCTACAAGAATTCTTTCGGTGGTGGAATTGCGTGTCCGGTGGCTGAAGGTTGGTTGATGGTCATTGGTCATAGCCAGTGACACAGGGGTTTAGGGTTTGGGATTGAGGGTTGAGGGTTAGCAAGACGGTAACTCAGGGTGCTTCAAGCGTGTTTGGTTCACCAAAACCACAGTTGTTTCCTCCTGACACCTATGGAAGCACCAGCAACACCTGAAAACACCGCATGAGAAAAGCACCCTATGAACCCCTAGCCGCAATAGAACCTCCCACCTTTCCTAAGAGCCCAGGAGCAAATAGGGTCGGCTACTGGGTTGATGCGTACTATAGGGTTTACCTGTGGGGTTGAGGGACGGTGGAGTAACCGGCTGGCAGTCACCTGCGATTCGCGGGCTTCCACTGGTGGGCGACTACTTGGACCAAGTGAGCTGGTACGGGCAGAAGGACATGGGTATTGCCTTGCGGTTGTGCAGTGATTTGTTTGTGGTCATGGGAGCCCGTATATGTCAGGTCTTGTCTGGATTTTGCGGGGGCTTCAAAATGTTTTCACTGGGGTTTCTTAACTTCCTTGTAGCAAGGAATCTGATTACTTCGACCTTAAGCTTGTCATTTGTATTTGTGGTGCGGCCCCTTTTCAACTGGCGCTGGCCCTAAACCCTTGGCACCCAAAACCCCCAAACCCCCTAAACCCAAAACCCTAGACCCTATAAACCCTAAACCCTAGACCCTATAAACCCTAAACCCTAAAACCTAGACCCTGTAAGCCCTATAAACCCTGAACCCTAAACCCTAGACCCTATCAGCCCTAAACCCTAGACCCTATAAACCCTAAATCCTAAAACCTAGACCCTATAAACCCTAAACCCTAAACCCGAGGCCCTATAAACACTAAACCCTGAAACCTAGACCCTATAAAACCTAAACCCTAGACCCTATAAACCCTAAACCCTATAAACCCTAAACCCTAAACCCGAGACCCTACAAAGCCTAAACCCTATGTTTGATGTTTGTGGGCTTAGTGTGTTTTCAGTCTGCGGACTGCGCGGTTTGGGGGTTTAGGGTTTAGGGTCAGAAGGACCCATAGGGGGGTAGGGGGAAAATTTTGGGGTACTTGAAGTTTCATGGGTAGTTGTAAGTAGGGTTGTAAGTCCCCCAATATGGGTTATAAGTATAGTTGTCCTACTTATAACCCTACTTATAACTACCCATGAACCTTCAAGTAGGGGGCCTTCATTATCCGTAAGCAGGACCAAATCAGTCCTATTTAAGGAAGTATGGTCCCCTACCTACCCCCCTCCCCCTTCCCCCCCTAAGGGCCCCCATGACTAAGGATGGACTTGTGCATGTGAGATACTCCCTAAATCCCCAAACCAATCTTGCGCCTAAACCCTTATAAACACACCTGTGAGTGCACCTCTCCTGCAGCGCTGCGGCTATTCCAGAAAGCATAGTGTAGGTTTTGCAGGGTCCAGGAAGGTCCTGAATTTTCAAAATCTAGGGATACTGAACCCTAAACCCTGAACCCTAAACCCTACTGAAAGACAGGCCGGGTGCGAGAGTCAAAGGCCCATTGCACTTTAAAAGAAGACCCTAAATCTAGGGATACCGAACCGCTAAACCCTGAACCCTAAACCTCAAATCTAGGGATAACCCTAAATCTTGAACCCTAAACCCTAAATCTTTGCTGGGCGATGAAGTTCCAGATCTGAGAGCACCTTTTGTTGTTTTAGTGCAAGCCGACTGGCTGAGACTACTCATGCGGAGAAAGTCCCACTGCACTTTAAAAAAAACCTAAATCTAGGGATACTAACCCTAAACCCTGAACCCTACCTATAGTCTCCTTTTTCGGGATACCTTATAAAATCCTTAATCTATATCTGGTTAAACCAAAACAAGGAACTACAATGGAGACTATAGGTAAGCCCTAAATCTGGGGATCCTGGAGCTTCCGGGCAACCCGGTCACTACGCAGGAGAGCCGGGTGGAGGCGTTCCTGAAGCAGAGCGAGCAGCAGGCAACTTAGGGCCTGTCAGTTAGGTTTTTTTTGTCTAAGGGCTTTAGGGTTTAGGAGTTTAGGGTTTTAGGGTTTAGGGTTTAGGGTTCAGGGTTTAGGGTTTTAGGGTTAATAGGGCTGGCTTGTAGGTTATTTGGGGTTAATATGGAGACTATCTGGCCATATAAGGGGTGTATTGGGACTATACAACGGTTGTTTAGGGTGATGGGGTTAAGGGTCCTTATTAGGGGTCCCTCCTAAAGTCCTTAGATTTTGGGACTTTGGGTGCTAGGGTTTTAGGGCTCGCCGTGTACTCTCCAGCCCTCCCAACTTGTGACCTAAGGGTCCAGGTACCCACATAGTAAATACTTTGCCCTTAAACTAGTCCCTATTTGGGTACTTTGGGCCCAATGTATACACTATTTGGGTACAAGGACCATTACTGTAGGGCAACCTATAAAAGCATCCTCATTTCGCATGCAGGTCGGAGCTCTGTTCGTCTCTTGTCCGCAGCAGGAGGGGGGTCGAGAGTTCAGGGCTTAATCTAGGAGCCTTAATAACTAGAATAGGGTTCGGGGTATATTATACTATAACTGTAACAAGGGAGCCCCCAAAACCTTATTCTGATTTGTCAAGGCCCCAACATTAGGGTGTAATTCTACGCAGAGGTTTGAGGTTTGGGATATGGGTTCGAGAGGCCAAGGAGCAGGACACAGGGAAACCCTACATCTTGTAAGCTAGTCTAGTCTAGTCTAGTATATAGTATGATGTGATCTAGTAACAGTATAGTATATTATTGATATGCCACTCCCTTTTATGCTGTTATCCTCAAGCTCTAGGGACTAGCTAGGGACCATAGGATCTGAGGTTTTTAGGCTCTTTTGGGCCTTGGGGTTAGAGTGTAGCCTAGGCCCTAAACACTGAACCCAAGCTGCGTCCTGCTTTTTGGGGCACCGGCTCGACGTGTGGCAGACCAACCGCAGACGTCTTAATACATGGCCATTACATGTAATGCTATCCCTTATAGTCCCTATAGCGAAGACTTACTGCCGTAGTTGGAGCCATGTTTTCCCTTGGCCGTAACAAGCCCTACATATGGGTAGTTCTCGAAATTCGGGTCCCTTCTTGGGGCCCTAAACCTAAACCCTAAACCGAAACCAGCTTGGACACGACCCATATCAAGCCACCAGCGAGCCTTTTCTTCAAGCCCTCTATCAACCCATGCCCTGCACAGCAGCTCCCCAAGATCATGAACCACTGATCGGTTCAGGGTTTAGGGTTATGCCCAATTCGAGCCAAAGACGAAGCCTAAACTCCTTAGTAAAGCATCCTTTTCACATTTTCAATGCAGTAGAGCATCCTTTCAGTGATCAGAACCCATAAGCCCCCCCAAAAAATAAAGCAAACAACCACACATCTGAGACCCCAAAACCCCGAACCCCGAACTCTGAACCCTAAACCTAAACCCCTGAACCCCAAAACCTCTAAACCCCAAAGCCCTAAACCCCCAAACCCTAAACCCAAAGCCCTAAACCCCAAACAACCCTAAACCCTAAACCCTAAATGGCAAAAAACCCTAAACCCTAAACCCCGAAAAAACCGGAACCCAAAACCCTAAACCCTAAGCCCTGAACCCACATCTGAGACCCAATGGCTCGGCACGAGCACCAAATTCTGGCCCACGACGCGGCAGCTGATCGCCTTGGCAGGAGCAGTTTGGGTTTAAGGGTTTGGGGTTTTAGGGTTTAGGGCATAAGGGTTTGGGTTTTAGGGTTTGGGGTTTTAGGGTTTAGGGTTTAGGGTTTAGGGTTTAAGGAATTAGGGGTTAGGGGTTTAGGGTTTAGAAGTAGATTCGACCTATAAGGGCTCTGTCCAGCGGTTGCTTTGAGGGCTCCTTCAAGGCTTCCTCTAAGAGTTCCTATAAGGGATTTTTGAGTTTGCATGGCGTTTAGGGTTTAGGGTTCAGAAGAGACAGCTTGTTGGGGCTGAGTCTGAGGATTTCAGGGTAAAGGGTGTAATGTAGGAACCTGATTAAGAAACCCTGGCCGTATAACACCAATGTACTAGGGTTCACCATTAAGAACCCTAATAAAGGCCCAGGATTTCTTAATCAGGTTCCTACATTAGGGGCTTACTGCCCTCGAGCTTAGAGGTTTCCAGGGAAGGCTCCATGAACTTATGCAGTATACACTTAGGCCTTCAAGAGCTTCCTAAATCCCTAAAACCATAAACCCTAAACCCTAAACCCCTAAACCCTAAATCCCTAAATCCTATACCCTATACCCTAAACCCTAGGCCCTAAACCCTAAATCCCTAAATCCCGAAATCCCTAAACCCTAAACCTAAACCCTAAACCCTAAACCCTAAACCCTAAACCCTAAACCCCTAAACCCTAAATCCCTCAACCCTAAACCCCAAACCGCAAGTGAAGACCTGGCACATGGAGCCTCAGGGGTCGGTTGAGAAGTGAAGGAGTTTGCAGCTTCGGGGCGCTGGGCTTCAACGTGGGTCTAGGGGATTCAATGGGTTTGGGGGGGTTTATTTAGGGGCTTTAGGGTTTTTTTTGGTTTAGGGGGGTTTAAGGTTTTTGGGGGATTTAGCGTTTAGGGCTTCGGTTTTTGTGCTTCAGCGTGTTGGGTTTCATACTTTAGGCGTTCAGTTGGGGTCTAGCATTTGGGATTTGGGGAGTTGCCTGTAGTCCCTATTGTTTCCCTTTCCGACCTTAGTTTTCTGCATCCGCGCGAGTGCCTAATCCCTCATCAGATGTCAATCGTGTCTCAGGGGCGACAAGGTCTATGTAGTTGCTGCAGGCAGAGTCTTAACTTACTCAGAGTCTGAACTTCGAACTTTGCCACTATGAATCCTAAAACCCGGAAAACCCAACCCCTAAACGACCCAATGACAAGGTACTGTGGGTTCAAGACAATGATAATAAAGTAAACCTTCTATCTTTGAGTGTAAAGACATGGTCCCTAGGCCGGGGATTCCAACAAAGCAATCTCTAGGGACATGGCATACCTGGAGTGCGACACCCAACTCTATGTCACCATGCTAGATTACCCTCTGGAAAATTGCCAATACTGCTCCTGTCAGAGTTCCTTTCAAGTACTATACTTGCCATGCTATACTAGTAGACCCCAAGACCCTATGGAAAGCAATTATAGCGGCCTGAATTCGAATGGGGTTTTGGGGCCCATGATATTATAATACATTTGTATAAGGAGCCCTAACAGTAATGTTGGTAATGATTTAGGCCCCTACATTATTGCGGCTCTCATACTTAAGATCCCGAAGATGGTCGGATCGGTATACTTCGGGATTCGGCCGGCGTCAATTGGGTTTAGAGTAGCGCGTACGGTTGATGATTTAAATCCTGCATTGCCCAGAAAGAGGAATATACCAAAATTCCCATATTTTAGGGTCCTTAAGGTAATGCAGGATTTATATCATCAACAGTAGTAATGCAGCTTGGTATACATGGGAGAATGTAGGATCGTTCGAGGTACTTAGAGGCCAGGTTCAAATTCCTTAAACTACCCAAACCCCTTAACCCCAAACCTAAAATCCTGAACCCTAAAATCCCACACTTAAAAGTTTCTAGGCCCTATAAAACCCGATGACACCAGATTAAACCCTATAACAACGCCCTCACAAAAGGAGACAGCCCTAAACCCTAAACCCTAAACACTAAACCCTAAACCCTAAACCCTAAACCCTAAACCCTAAACACTAAACCCTAAACCCTAAACACTAAACCCTAAACCCTAAACCCTAAAGGAGACAGGCCTGAGTTCCCGCTGTTTCAAGCACGGAGCTTGACGAGCATCTTCCTGGAGATGCGATCCGCTTGCCCGGACCGGCCCCTTTGCTTCGCAAGAAGGGTTTAGGGTTTAGGGTTTAGGGTTTAGGATTTAGGGTTTAGGGTTTGGGATTTTGGGGGTTTAGGGCTGTAGTGTTTAAGGATGTTTTTGTTGGTGGCTTTGGGTCGCAAAGCGGTGCAGATAGTCCTTATTCATGGTCTTCCCCTAGAAGCACAACTCCCTAATAGGTTGGTGCTTTGTGTGCACTAGAGGTTTCTGTAATGTTCTAAGGTTGAAACCATGGGCCCCTAGTATGGGCCCTTAAGCCTGGGATCCAGATATACCTACTATATACCCTATATGTACCCTTAAGGGCCCCTAGAAAGGCCTAAGGGGCCATATTAGGGGCCCATACTTCTAACCGTAGAAATGTTGAAGGTCCAGTCGGCCGATACACAGTTTTAGGGTTTAGGGTTTAGGGTTTAGGGTTTAGGGTTTGGGTTTAGGGTTTAGGCCTAAACCCCGGCATAGTTATTCTAGTTGTGTGCCGACTGCGGGCAGGTATAGCGAAGCTGCGCCTTCACAACTTTAAAAAAACACTAAACCACAAGCCCTATAGACCCCCTAAGAGGTGTGGGATATAAAGCCGAGGATCCTAAACATGAAATCTACCAAGCCCGAAACCCTAAACCCTCAGCCTGAAATAGGTTCGGGGCGTAAGACCGCGGGTTCATGGGTTGTCTGGAAAGACAAACTTCGAAGAGTCTTATTACGCTGCCGGGTTCAGCATTCAAGGGATTTAGGGGTTTCAGGTTTAGGAACAAGGCCAGCTCGCATGTTATATGCAGGAGGAAACCCTAAACCCCAAACCCTAACGATTTGGGATCGGGATTTTACGGTGGTGTTTAGGGTCCAGGTCCAACGATGACAGACTGCAAAACCCTAAAGCTTAAACCCTAAAGCCCTAAACCCTAAAACCCTAAACCAGAGGCCGGACCACTTGGATTCTCCCATCATCCCCAAATGGGTAGTTCTCTAAAAGAGGGTCCCTTCTTAGGTCCCCAAAAAACGTACGGCCAGCACCCTTATAAAAAAGGACCCTAAAAGGGAACCCTAAAATAGAGAACTACCCAAACTGTAAGGGGGGAGCTAAACCCTAACCCTAAGGGTCCAAATACCCAATAATCATATACTCTCCCAAATATTGACCTAGATAACTACTATCCGCCCCTAAACCCTAAACCCTAAACCCTAAACCCTAAACCCTAAACCTGATTGTTGGGTCCTTTGGACCCTTAGGGTAAACCCTTCGGGGCTCAGATTCGCATTTGTTGGACCTCAAGAGCACGTCTCCAAGCTTTTGCGGCGGTTTAGGGTTTAGGGTTTAGGGTTTAGGGAAACCTATTCGTATATTAGAGAATAGTATTTCTTCTGAAAATATGATTGAATAATGTATATTTTGATATCTCTTGCTTCGGCACTATAGACTTGCGAACTTTAAGCAAGTTTCCGAGATCTGGCTACCCAGAAGGATCCATACCCAAAGGGTCCTGAGTACATGTATAGGGGGAAGACATACCCAAACCATATTGAAACTTCCTACTATGGCAACCTTGCTGTCCACTACTGCGGTGCCTAGGCATGAAATAACACGTGTGAGACTAACGACGCCCTCAATCCTTAACCGACGTGGCCGCTCTTTGCGGAACCTGAAACATCTTGTAAAGCCTCAAATGTTGATCCCGACACCGCTTGAGGTACTACCTGAAGCCGGTTATGCCGAAGTTGCCACCCAATGTGTGCCTTGTCTTCTGTCTTTCGGAGCCCTCACGTCCATCCGCGGTCTGAGGGATTTAAGTTCAAGTTCGCACAGTATATAGGGTGTAAACTTGATAAGTACTCGCATGGGCGGCTTGGCCCTAGAGTGTATACTCTAAGGCTGCAAGGATTCAGATTGCCCTCGTTGCGCCAGTCGCTTTCGCAAAAGGCGTCGTGGTGGTGGTGGTGGCGGTGGTGGAGGTGGTGGTAGTTCCAGTAGCGGTGCCAGTAGCAGGAGTGACAGCAGCAGTAGCTGCCGTAGCAGTGGCAGTAGCCGTAGCAGTAGTAGTAGCAGTATTAGTAGTAGTCGT
>CAJNDV010037352.1:66716-112139 GCA_905221635.1 Symbiodinium sp. CCMP2456 | reverse complement strand
GAATGGCATTGGCTCAAGACCGACTGGACGGACTGCCTGGTTGCATAAAGAAGTGTTCGTGATTGTGTGATTGTGGAAAGGGATTGATCTCGTGTTAGATTGCTCTCGCTGTCTGGATTGTATAGTGGAATTTTGCACCCTTTCTCCCGGGCGTAATGAGCGTTCAGGCTTGCCGGTATTTAAGCCCCGACCTTTTGCCGGCTAGTCGGAACGCACGGGTGGTGAACCGAGAGAGATTCGGCTAAATCCATCAAGAGTTGCCACAACGATTAAGTCAAGACGGATGCTTTGCTTTGCCGAGGGCAGTCCCCCCGACTTGGGTTAGCGCAACCCCATCAAAACGCATCCTCTTTCTCTCTTTCGCGTGCTTTGACGGAGTCTTTGCCTCAAGGGGCTCGCTGATGCCCCTCATGCCTCTTACTTGCTGCATCCCGTCTTTAACGTTAATGCTCGTGCAAGCTTGAGCGGCCTATCGCCAATTTCAATGATGCCAGAGTCTTCCTTACCCTCGAGAGCTCAAAATGGCGACGGCTACCACGATGAACACTGTACGACTTGCGAATACCTGCAACACAGGAACCCCACACGCTCTAAGACCAATCTGCATCTTTTGCCGAGCTGCTTCGCCGTCGTCTGCTCGGCTACCCTGCTGGCCCATTGCGGCCTACCTGGGAAGCACGATTCGTCAGGGGGGCGGGTCTGCGTGTGCCTGGTTGACAACGGCAAGGGCTTCTTTAGGGGCTTTTGATCACAAGCACAACGGCAGTGGCGTTTCTTTCTGTCTACTTCCTACTATGCCGGAGCAATGCCGGCCTCCGAATATGCAGCGTGCTCTGTTGCCTGAGAGCTTTCACCGCCTAAGCCAATCCAAAGCCCCAGCCCAGGGCGGAATTCTCCTGTGCACTGCGGCCAAGCTGCCAACTGACCCCATAAAACACACAGCGGTCCGCTGGTGTCGACTTCCAGCTCCAGCCTTGACAGGCTGAGATGAGGAATCAGCCTGCAGCCATCTGCAGCCTGAAGGTTGGTCCACAGGAGAGCTCTGAGAACCCAGCCGTGCCGCATCCAAGGGCGTGTAGCCGGATATCTAATTGTTTGCGCCCGAATAGAAGTGACACTGCACTGTAGGTCTGTAGGCTGTAGCACTGTAGGCGTAGGCATCCTGTTGGTCGCGCCGATCAGGCTAGGCGGCTAGGTTGAGTGTCGAGAGTCTTGGGGCTTAGGGCTTTAAGAGCAGGTTTTACAGAAAGGTCAATTGAAGGCACGCCGCAAAGTGTGCTTCCTCTGCAAACGTGTACTGACTGACAACGCGACACGAATGGCGGCGCAAAATCAGACTGGCCGATCCCTAACTGGGACCTTGGACCAAGTACATGCGAGGCGGGCGATGCTTAAGTCCACGGTGAAAGGGCGTAGCATCTAAAACATTACGGGACTTTGTTTTATCCTGTGAATGTGGCGGATGCAAGGAGATTGACGCATTGCCCCTTCCGTCACAGGACTACCAGTCGCAACTGCCATCGCTCCGGGCTCCGGCGGTACTGGACAACATGCCTCGAGCATGACTGCACAGTGATGAGCACTGCAAAGCACCAGACTGCTCGGACCCAGGCCGCCATTCAAAAGGAGCTGTGTTCAATATTCAAGACCCACTTGACCACAAAACATGGGAGTTTTCAAGAATAGAACGAAATGCCCTATGCTTCTATCCCCACACCGGAAGTTCTAGGCAACAGCATGACTGCACTGTCACGTGGCACGAAGTATCATGATAAATCCCATCCTATCCGAAGTCCCTGCAACGTGGCCGGGTTGGCGTTGCCGATGCAGTCCCTCCTGCCGCTAGCAGAGAAGTGCAGGACTACTGACTACTGCTTCTCAGACGTCTCTGCTACGGCCACCACAGTTTTGCATTGCGTTCTGGAGCAACTGACATGTAGGCATCTCCCGAAGACAAGAGGGCGCATTGTCGGAATCCTGAAAGACTCTGATCTAACTTGGTTTGTGTTTGAAGCCGGAAGTCTGATTTCGATGGTTTGTGGTTCACTCATGCTTCAGCTTTTGCTTCAGCACTCCGTATTTTGATGCGCATTTCTCCGGCACCAGTCTCACAGCCTGCGTGGAAACTACCCCGGTAGCCTCCAAACAGATTCCCTCGACGCTACGTGCGGCAATTGAGCTAGTGTCCCCATAACATGTCGGAAACGATGGAACGCTCCTCGAGCAGAGGACAACGTGTACACAAAGCCTATAAGGGACACTTTGCTGTGTGCATCATGCATTCGCTAGGCCACATGGCAGTTCTAGCCCGTCGGTGGTTTCGACGTGCCGAATCCCTAACACACGAGCCTTCTTCTGCGAGGCCTTGGGGAGTCCTGGTATCTGTGAAAGGCTGTAAATTGGAGAGCCAGACTGCCAAAGTGTGACTTCTCGATAAGGAAGGGGGACAGCTTGGACGGGCATGCCTCCGCTTTCGGCACACGAAAGTCATGCGGGCGTGGCTGCGAGTGCTCGATGGTGCAGCACGTCCATGCAGGCCGCGGCTTGCACCGGCTGCTCACCGGCGACGAAGGCACCAACTAGGGTACAGGAAGCAATCACGTCGGTTTCCACCTGCTGGCGCTCCATTTGCAATGCGAGTGCCGCAGCCGTCCTCCAGGCATGCCCCGTGACACAGGCGAGCATCGCCGCGTTGTATGTTTGCGCATTTGCTATTTGGGCCGCTGCGGCCTGCTCGAAGTCCTGCAGCAGTCCGACAGCAATCTGCCACCTCGCGCACTTCGAGCACGAGCTGATGACGGCGCTGTACACGACGATGTCGGCTTGCTCTGACTTTTGGACGGTACCTGATTTTGGGTCCAGAAGAGCAAGAAATCACACACGTCAAACAAACAAACAAACAAATATTTCAACAGATGCACAAGTGTACGTATGTATTATGTATACATGCATGCATGCAAATACGTATGTATTATGTATACATGCATGCATGCAAACAGACAGACAGACAGACAGACAGACCGACAGACGGCCGGACAAACACGCGCACACTCACACCCACTTAGAAGAGGGGTCTCTTCAGTTGTGGAACACGCAGCATGCGATATCAGCATGGATCAGAAGAATGACCAACTAGTTCAGCAAACATCAGAAGACTTTAGAATCATTCCGACAACCTGGGGACTGGGGACAGAACGCTCGGACTTCCAGTCCAGGCGGTATGGCCATGAGGTACTCAAGGCTCTTCTTCTCCTCCTTTCAGGAGACTAGCCGCGAAAACATCGTGCAGCATGTCCTCTGAAAATCATTCGCGACAAAGACACCAGAAGACGTGGTTTTTTGTTTTGCCTGTTATTCTCTATTTTCTGATTTTTCTAAGTATTCAGTTTTCTTGGTTGTTCTTCAGAGTGCTTTGATTTTGCTGTTTCCTTTTCCGAACAGGGCCGACACTTGGGAGGGACTGCGGCCGATTTTGGCACATGGTGGGAAGTTGTCCGAACCTGGCTTGAAGCTAAGGTTTCGCGCATGGAATCTTCCCTTGATCTGACCCCTTCATTAGCTTGCCATGGGCACAGCCTCAGATTCCACCAACGGTTCAAACACAGGGGGGGAAACCATGATCAGCAGTAGTTGTTTTCCATGGCACTTGAAGAGGCCACTTTCTGAAGAACCCCCGCAGCAAGATCTTTCGTGATTCACACTCACTCACTCACTCACAGACCCACGCGCGCGCCCACCCAACCGCCCACCCGGCCGACCAGCCAGCCCCCCGCCCTCGTGCCACCAGCCACCCACCCGCCCCCACCCCCGCCCACCCCGCCCGCACACAGGCACGCACAAGGCCTTTGTCTTGACAGGTTTTCTCCTTGACCTCAAACCTGCCTCCCGAGAGCTGTAGCCTTTTCAGTTCAAACGGCGGGACAAGGACCGAATATTGATACGAGCCATCTCCTAAGCGCGCTCCTATTTTGATTGGTGTTTAATCTTTCACAGCTCAACTTTGTTTGAGGGTCACATCGAAACGATAAGACAGCCGGAGGCGAGCCGGTGGACTTTCTCGTTCCATTTTGATGGGCTTCGCACTGATTGTGAAGCCTTCAAAAAAGAAGATCCGTTGGCGACCACTCATATTCTCATGAAACAAATTTGCATGCGATTTTGGATTTGGTTTATGGCATGTGTTTCTGTCACACAGGTTTCGACATTTTGCATGCTCTTGATGTTGACAATCTTCACGCTCCCGGACATGGCTCAATGCATAAAGAAGCATGTGATGTTCATGGGAGCTTGTGTGGATGTCGTCATGATATCAACAACATGAAAGATATGTCACCATGACATTCAAGCTTTCTTTTTCACCCACCCTCCCATCCCGGATGTCGACATCGTGGCGGGAGCCCAATGTGCGGCATATTCGGTGTTCACCCGCCCGACTTTGTGTCGAGTGTCAACGCACCTTCATAGTTGGGGGGGGCCAAGTGTGCGGCATGCGCCTCAGCAGAGAAGATTACTCAGTGTGCTACCAGCCGAAATGTGTGACATGGAGAATGTAGAAATGAGCGGAGTGCGCGACCCTTGATGGAACTCGTTTGACGAGCAGGCACCTGAGTCTCTGTGCTGGAACTCTGCAAAGAGCCCCAGGGCCTTCTCCCATTGGCTGCCCTTCTCGCAGGCACTTACGGCAGCACTGGCGGCGATGAGATTGATATCCACTGCTCGCTTTTCGGCACTCCTGCAGTGGGCACTGCCCTGCTCCGGCGTGTTTGAAAGGCTACGTTGAAATGAACCAATAACCAATGCTGACAGTCTTTACGGAAACAAAACCAAGCGTGGACCCAGGTTAACGTTTTTAAGAGCGGTCACCAGCCGAAGCAGATTTGAGAGGTGCGTTAGAGTCTAGGCTTGTGGAAAACCTACCGGGGTCGCCGATTCGTTTTGCGGTTCCACTACCCATGGACCACTTTAAATCGCTGCCTCAACACAGCCATAGCCTCTTCCCAGCGCAGGCTCTTCTCACATACGCTGAGCACGGCACCGTAAGTGACGATATCGGCCTCTACTGACGTCTGGCAGGGTGGAACAGTAAAACAACGCATGGTCTTCCACTTCGTAAAGCGCCATAACACATCCTGACACATGCTCATTGTAGTGTTGGTCGGCGAATCAGCGGACATACACATACATTTGCAAAAACATACACATACATGCACACACACACACACGCATATACTTATATGTCTATATATAAATAATAATTCCATTGCCTCGATCTGAGCTTCTGATAACGTAGCAGCTATGCCAGCGTGCAGAATATTAAATTGCAACCTTTGTGCCAGCTTCACACCTCCAAGATGCAGCAGCCTTTTCATGCCGAATCCTGGAACCCTGGGCCCTAATTCTCATGGCGCCCTTGGCCACCTGCAATCCCGCCGGAGAGCAGCTCGCAAGCAGCTGAAGAGCCTCTGCCCAACGGTATTTGCCCTCGCAAGCACTGATCGCTGTGTTGTAGCCGATCTCAGTGGAGCAGCTTGGATACAATCGTAGTGACTGAAGCTGGCCGAAGGGATAGGATTGCTTCGGAGCGTTGGCTTTGCTGTTTCGGGGTGTTGTGCTGGAAACCTTGCTTTCAGAAGGAGAGTCAGTGTTTCGTCCGTCGATGTAGCCTTCACTGCCATGACGAGGCCTTGGGGTCAGCCTCCAGTCTTCTCCGAAACCTTTCGTCCTGGCCTTTTCTCCGTCCCGCGCATCGCCAACAACACTTTCTAGTCTCTAGTCAATTCTAGTCGTCGCTGCAGTGCCTCGAGCTGCAGGCCCCAGTCCACAAGCCCTTTGTTTTGCCAATCAAGGCACCAGACTTGGCTGAACTGCTGCCGCGGCCATCGTGGTCAGAAGCCTTACTTTGCGTGACCATGGAAACTGGATGCCAACTTCTCCTTTTGGGTTTCGGCTTTTCGCTGAGGTGCGGAATCGAACACCAAAGTTCAAAATGTCAGGCTCCCGAGTTGCAATCCACTGCTTTTCAAGGTTCCGGGATGCGTTTGACGTCCTGATGGTCCTAATCCTTTCATGGTGGCCATGGCGATGCCTCAAGCTCAACCATGAAGACGAGACAAGGGACGATATGGCCTCTTGCCACAAGCCTCCGATAGCAAAGGCATTGAGCATGGCGCCGAAGGCCACTGTATCCTTCTCCTCCGGATTTTCGTTTACGATTCTCAAAGGGCATCTGGTGCACAGTATGAAACAAGTTCCCCCCTCGAGGTGAGAGTTTCGGTGAGTTTCACATGTCAATACAAGTGAAACTCAGGCGGGGTGATGAAACTTTTACAGCCCCACTTAGCATACTTCTACCTAGACAGTGACATGTGTTTCCTTTGGCTGTGGCAGTAGGCCAATTTCTAGGTAGACATGTTGTAACTGGTTTGACTCCGCGTGGCGAAGGCTCAAAAAAATTGGAAAAGAGTCCAAACGCTTTCATTCTGACTGGCGAGGGGAGGACCCATCTGTCGGTCTTTTCGTGTGCATGCGTGTTTTGGTGTGTATATGTGTGTATTTGTATACATAGAGAAAAACCATAAGAACAGTGTCTGCCACGTGTTTGCAGATCCTGGCTTCGCGACTACCGTCTTGGCTCATCATCATAATCATCAACATCACCATCACCATCATCACCATCATTATCATCATCACGGGTTCGTGGATGCGTTAAACCAACAGACGGTCAACAAGGTGTTCGCCGCTCTATGACTCTCCATCCTTCTCAAGTCGAACACAATAGCATGGCAGTGAACCCCTGGTTCTTGGCTGGAGCCAGCTTCTACTCAAGCCCTGCTCTAAAGTTTCTAGACAACCCTGAAGTGTCAACCCGCAGGTGCCCATCCCACTGTTCAGTTTGAGCGGAGCCGTGAGCTGTCCAAACTCAGCTCATCGTACTCTTTGTGCAATGCCAGAGCCTCCCACCAAACACTCGAATGAATGCTGCAGTGAGCTGAAGGGTCGGGTCCGGAGTCTTGGTAGCTTCGGCATGTTGAAGTCTGAATGGAAAGTTTTCACTTAGGGGCGAATCCGTTCGGCAGGTGAGTTACGAGTTGCTTCCGTGGTCCTTTGCGACATGTGACAGGCGAGCAGACTATCCTCGTCAGTCGATTGGCACCAGAAGTTAAGCAACTAATTGGTGGATCTTGCTCATTTGTAAACACCAGAATGGGCCGGCTACACATCCACGATTTGAGACACCTGGTCACACAGGGAAGCATGAACTTGGGGGGCACAAAGGTCTTTACGAGGGCCATCAAGAGTCATTATCAGTTATCCGTGCTCGGTCAAGTTTGGGTCAGGCTTATGAGACATATGTGGGACTAATTGAGAGCTTTGTGGTGCCACGCGATGGTTTCAATCCGATGTTCGCGATCTGACAGCCCCCGAACATCTCTGCACAGGCTTCCTCCTGTGACCCTTGCAGTGAAGAAACCGGCCTGCATCCACCGGCTGCTCAAGGCACAGGCGCTGATGCATGTCGAACAAAGGACGGTGTTCACACACTGGTCGCGATCCTTCCTTTCTCGGCACGTGGGGCGATGTGGGTGTGTGATTAATAGCACAACCGTCTCGCTTGGCCATCTTTGTGTCCCCTTGATCCGCGTCTGGAGTTTGTGCTTCCAAAGTGTCTGGACTCAACTCCGGCCAACTCATTGTCTTTTCTCCCAAGCCATGAATATGCTATCAAAAACCCAAATCGCCAGATGCAGAAAATCATTCCCATTGCAGACACGGATCAAATCAGCCCACACATCCAATGCCCACCTCTCAGGGTCAATGTTTGGGGTTTGAGTACAGCACTGAGCTGCCTCCCGTACTGGGGCTGAGCTCTCCGCAAGAACAAGGACGCAGGTTAATGCTCAGGGTCTATCTGAACTCCTGCTGCTCAAAGATACCAGAGCACAGGAGCAAAAGCAGGATGTGACAGCAGAGATACAATACACCATTAAGCACACTTTCCCAGTTTTTACTGGGGGGGGGACTGTTTCATACTTGTTGAAGGGATTGCCACAATGCCCACAATGCTTTTCCTCCTTCGTCCGCTGAGGCCAATCTACTGGAATCTGCAATGAGTCATGCTTTCCGAAAAACACGGCAGCGCCGAACTATGTAAATGACGGGATGTGAGCGACAGACTATGCGCCGCGCCACACAAGACAGCGCCGAATATTTCACATGCGGCGTGCGCCTCACCAATTCTCTTCACGCTGAAAGTACAGTAGGAACCCCAATCTCTTACCACACTGTTTGGAGAGCCTTGCACGTAAGAACCCCGGTGTGTACAACACGGCTTGGGGAAACAAATATGTTTACACCACATCCACGTGCTTACACAGGTGCAAAATGTCTTGCTGATAAGATCCGATAAGTATCCCAAGGCGCGTCCAAGCATGGCCACGGCCACATGCAGTCGCCAGTGAGCTGTACAGAATCACCTCAGTATGCGCTTTGCACTGCCTAAGAAGCGCTTGCAAACTGAAGAATCCAAAAAGGGTCCGCAGAAGCCGTAAGTGTGTATGGCGAGCATTGACGCGACATGTGACAAGATGTAATCATGAAAACAATCAGTGAATGAAGTCTACATAAAAAGAAATACACGTGCCATACATATGTGTGTATGTTTATACACATATGCATACACAATATTATATGCGTATATGCATAATGCCCATACATGTATATATACACACATAAACAAATTAACTAATACCATATATATATATATATATGTTTTCGCGCCCCCTCTCAAGATCTACGTCTGCAGGTTTACAGATTCTGGATTTCCCCATTGCCGGCTATCTGCAGGACATAAGTTTCCAGATTCCAGATTTGCACACCCTAAGTTTCCAGAGATGCCAGATTCCAGACTTACACGCCCTAAGTTTTCCAGATTCCAAATTACCCGAAATCTGGAATCTGGAAACATAGGGCGTGCAAATCTGGAAATCTGGAATCTAGGGCCCATCAATCTGGAAATCTGGAAGCCTGGGGCGTGTAAAAGCATGAGCATCAGCTGCAGCCGGAGCGCGCATCATGAACATCAATCGGTTTCGGGGCTGGTGCAGAAAGCAAAACCGCTTGGTCCGTTGCCCGGGGCGTGTAACATAAGCATGAACATCAGCCGCGGCCAGAGCGAGCATTATGAACTCAATCGGTTTCGGGGCTGGTGCCTAGAGCAAAACCGCCTGGTCCGTTCCGCTCCCCTCCAGCCGAAGTGTTGAGCCAATGAGTGCTTATCAAAGGGTCTTGATAAGGAACATGTGATGAGTGCGCAGCTGTACACAATCAAGTGTGACTCCAAGGCTACTGATCTCTGGCAGTACACGAAGCCATGGGCAATTTCCAGTTGAGTTGTAGCTTATTGGAAATCAGGAACCTGCTAGTAGAAGAATAGCCTTCAAAATACCTTATAGAATACCCCTTCTATATACTTTTCAATACTTCATATAGAATACCCTGGGTAATACCAATCTATATATGTGTATATACCTTTACGGACTACCCTTTAGCCTAATACCCTTTAGCCTATAGAATACCTTTATGGAGTTCTTTTCTATACATACACCCTATAGAATACCTTTTATACAATACCTTATGGAAATCCCTATAGGCTGCCCCATAGACTACCTTGCTTTTCTCCTAAATACCATACATAGGCCTTATAGAATACCATCTGGAATACTGTAAAACCCTCTACATGATACCCCCCGTATACCTCATATATACCCTTGAGAATCCCTGTTGATATACCCGAAAGAGACCCTATAGACATGGATTTATATAAGAGAAATTAAGAGGAGCCCGAGATCTTGTAGCTTATTGAGCTAGGGATTCAAGGAAAGAAATGAGGAATAAAGGAGAATAGCCTGTAGAATACCTTCAAACCTGAGAGAAGCTTCTTATAACATACGGTAATACCTTATAGAATGCCCCCTATATGCCTTGTTTATATCTTGTTGAATAAGAGCTGTACATACCCTATAGAATACCTCATAATACCCTAAGAATATTCTTCAGAAAAAGAATTTATATAGGAAAGATCGGGAGGAGCCCAAGATCTGACAAGATCTGAGCGTTCCCCAATTAACTTGTGATTTACTGGGACAGGGTTTCATATGAAGGAAATGCGGAATCTAGGATCTAGGAACTCCTTGAACAAATGGAAACTTATCTAGTAAGGGATGCATATAGAGAACAAGATACCGTATAAAATAATCCCTGTACATACCCAGTAGAATACCTTCTACAATACCTTGTAGAATAACCTTTAGAATACCGTTTAGACTACCATATAGTGGATGCGGGTATACGCTCCCCCTATACCTTCTAAAGAATGCCATTTGGAATACCCTGTAGAATACCTTATAGAAGACCGCCTATATATGATACCCTCCGTATATCTTATGTAAGCCATATAGAACATCTATAGAATACCTTACAGGATACCTTTAGAATCCCCTATAGGATACCCTATAAAGTATCCTACAGATAAGGATTTGTAATATGGAAGACCAGTCGGAGCCCAAGATCTGTGCAGTCCCCACTTGAACTGTTTTCATCTACCTTATAGAATACCGTCCTAAGTAAAGGCTACAGACGGGCTTTTGTACAATACGTTATGGAGAACCTATAGACTACGTTATAGAATGCCCTATCGAGAACCATCTGGAATACCCTGTTGTAGAATACCTTACAGAAGACCGCCTGTGTAATACACCTTCTGTATACCTCAATTAAATATGCCTCATAGACTGTTCTCTACAATACCCTTTAGGATACCCTTTAGTATACTTTGTAGAACACCCTATAGCATACCCTATAGACAACGGTTTAAATGCGGAAAATCGGGAGGAGCCCACCGATTAATAGCCTAGATTCACAACCGAAATAAATTCAAAAACACACGAGGATTTTGAATAACACAGCAAATCACGTGCAATACCTTCCAACAGCTTCGACTTTCCGAATACACGAAGTTGTATTTTTGTCGGCCGAAAATCGGCTGCAGATTTATCGATGCAGCGTAGCAGGACGGTCGTATGTATTCGAGGATGAAAGCTTTTATATCGATATTGCAGTGGTTTCTGTACTTAGACTAGTGTACACATATGTGTAAACAGGCATGAGATGGTGCAGCCTGCAAGCGTAGATCTTGGGGGGCGACCATATACATATACACATATAATTCTTTACCAATATGTACATATACATATGTGTCCTTGGACTTTGCCTTAGAGGTCTGAGCGAAAAGCATAGAAACCTACGTGTAGAAGGCGGTGGCCTTCGACATCTTATACAGCACGAGTACGGTCGTCCATCCGAGCTGCATCGGCTTCAATGCTCGCGTCGCCTACGTTCCAGGGCTCTGAGAATCAAACTGGCTGCAGCAAGACCCGAAGTGACGCTGAGCACACTGCTGTAGCAAGCTGGCCTGACAACGAAACCAGTTCCACAGCGCTCTGCCACTGACTGCCCTTCTCCATGGCCTCGGCACGACTCCGCCGTTTGATCTGGTTCAAGTTTTTTTGACACTCATATTCGGACAAAGCCTGGCAAGGTCTGTAGCGACACTGGTCCGACTGGTTCAAGTTGAAGGAGGCAGATGTCACAATCCCAGGAGAGCTGGCAAGCGTCATTTTGCAGTTCATCCCGCGACCAACTCATGGAAACCCCTGGAAACCTCACATTCCAATTGTAGAAATCATAATTCTACTACAACCCACTGCCTGGCCTAACAACTTACCTACAGTGTTTCACGATGTCTGCCAGTCATGTTGCTAACGTTGTCTGGTATCACATCTGCAATTTCGCTCTTCCGTGTCCAACTACAACACAACTTCCATTCAGTGAGATTCGTTACGGTGTCCCTGACCTTTGCTACATTGCTCCGCATCAAACTCATGCAGTGTCCCGTTGGTTGTTCTGCACCAGATTTCTGTGAGTAGCGAGCAAGCTCCCATGCCTGCAAAGCGATATCAACATGTAAAACGTGGGCGTTGCAGAATGTTTGTTTGAAGAACAGCCACCCGTTTTTTTCAGCATCGTGCGGAACCTCATAACATGCCAATGTCTCGACTGACTGTCACAATGTGTTTTCATGTTAGTGGATATCATGTGCGGTCCTTTGGCGCAACTTGACATGATGTTGACACCGGCAGAGTTTGGACGGCACGCTCAACTTGCACGGGCAAAGGGTGGTCACCGCCATTGCCAGTATGCTGAAACCCTGAGTTCAAGAAAGACGAAGTTTTCAGTTGATTCTCAATTCCACAAACTCCGAACATTCAAGCGCATGAGGCTGAAAGCCTACACCTCCAGATCACAGATGCCTGCGGCCTGCGACATGACTGTCTGCAGTTCTGTTAAGCGGCACTGACCCCAGCGCTGACAGTTACGAGAGTCGGTTCCAAGCCGGCCTCAAAGCAAAGGATGCAACTCCAAGGTCGGTCGCTTCGGTAGCTCGCGCTACGCCGCTTGTACGACTCCGCACAGGTAGAAGGCTTTACAGAAGCTTGCAGTGGACTCTCGATGTTCTGCTGGCCCGAGCTTCGTGAACTCCCTTGCCCTAGATTTGAAACTGAACCTGTTGCGATGCATACAGCCTCATCTGCGATGAAACCTTTAAGTGCATGTCTGCTTCGCCGAAGAACATTCTTCCCTCTCGCACTGCTGAGGACTATGCTCACGACGAGGCCGAAGAACATATGATATCAGGCTCACTGAATCCTAAACATGTAGGCCGTATGTTGACGACTTCTCGCAATCAGTCCTACTAAAAAATAATGTGATTGCAAACTCTGATCGCGGAGATGATGAGTCAGGCAGCTCTAGATCCAAACTAAGTCGCTTCTCGAAATCCGAACAGCCCGAGCTTCTTGTGTACTTGTACTTCCATCGTGGTTCCCTCACCGCCGGTCAACCCGGCCCCTGAAATCGAGCAGCTTCAGCATTCGTCCTTATCAAAACATCTCTCTCCCTCTCACACACACACACAAACTCACACACACCCACACCCACGCCCACCCACCCGCCCGCCCGCCCGCCCGCCCGCCCGCACGCACCCTACCTACCTCCTACCTACCTACCTACCTACCTACCTACCTACCCACCCACCCACCTACCCACCTACCCACCTACCCACCTACCCACCTACCCACCTACCCACCTACACCTTAGCCTTGCTTGAAGTGACAAACGGATTTGAAACGCTTCCCTGCCTCCAAGCCGTCCTGGAGGCACTTCAGTGCCACCTGCCACTCGCTACCTCTCTCACAGGCGCTGATGAGCCTCAGCTATGCATGAGGCTCCGATCCAGAGGCCCGCAGGGTTGGGGATCTCGCAAGCATGAAAGTTAGAAAAGCCGAAGGAGCATCAACGGAAACTGCCTGTGGAAAAGGCACCCCCGCCATCCTTAAAGTCTGAAGCAACATTGGACGTGGGATCTGAAACGATGACCAGGAGCGAGTTGCATGTGACAATATCCGCGCGGAGGCTTGCATCCTGCAGCTCCTCTTACAGGCTTCTGATTTTTTCCCACCCGCTTCGCTGACTAGGTCGCACTGCAGGGAACAAAGCTTCGAGAGTCGTAGCGTGTGCAAGTCCTGGGGTACAGCAACCTCTTCGTTTCCAAGACCGAGTAGGCTACCGCTAGCAGAGGATGCCTACACCGAACTCGCCTGCGCTAGCAGTCTTCCGAAAGAGTCCACACTAGCCCGAACAGAAACCGATACCCTGGTGGACCCCACTTCACAAAACTGCTCACTTTGTACAAGGCACAGCTGTCAAGATTGCAAAGGCACCACTCAACAGTCCCCGAATAACAAACTCACCAATTCACAAACCCATAAAACATAAAGTAGCTGCAATCTTAAGCCTGATTAGGTCCGAGGCTTTGTGGTTACTCACAGTCACAGTCGCGATGCTGAAGATGCCTTGGGAGTCTTACCAAACTGTGAAGTTCAAGCAAATCTGTGCAGCGTCCTGGAAGCAGCGAAGCGCTTGAGTCCAGTGCGAGCCTGTGGCCAATTCAGGAGTATCTTGAGAGAGCAGCGCTGTACACAGCTAGCTGCCCAACACCATGATTGGATGCTGAACGCTGTCGGCTTTGTGACTTTTGGCAAAATGTCGATTCAAACAAAAGTCTACGAAGCGGGCGTCGGTCGACAAAACGATGGAAGCTGCAGCTGGAAACATAATGGGTTGATTTGCTGTTTCTTCGTGTAAACCGTACGGCGGGGATCGGATTCAACGCATGTTCTTGCACTTGCCGACAGCGCAGTGAAGAACATGTTGTGAGGCTGACAGCGTTGGGAGGACAATTTCAGTATAAGTATGATTGAGTATGCATCGACTTCCGGGACGTACTCCACGTTATTCTCTTTCACGATGCAAAAGGGTGGCACACCCGAGTGACCAGAACTCTCCTCTCGAACTGCATGTGCAAGCGCAATGAGATCATAAGTGCTCGGAACTAGTCGCGATTCTTCCCGTGGTCACTTAAATTCCACAAGACAGGCTTGAGAAAAGCTTCGATCAGAACATGGCAATCCCTGGAATCGGAACCCCCCAATGGTTTTTCAGCCCTCCGGTCGGTGTCGTGATGTCTCGCGGTTCCCGGTCTCGCACCTTTGCCGCAGGCGCTAAGCAAGGTGTTGAAGAGGATGGTGTCCACCTGCGCAGAGACACGAATCGCAGCCGATGCGTGATTGATCTTGAATAGCTCTGCAGGCATTCCGAACTCCCAACATGCCTCATTCCTCGGACCCTCTCGGCTTTGGGACCCGAAAGAGACATACTGTGCGTGGCGGTGCGTTTTTGGAAATGTCTTCTTTAACCGTGAGCGTGGTCGATGATCAACTTCGAAGCTGATCACTTCACTTCCGGGATCACACTGTAGCAATATGTCTGTGGGTGGGTGTAGGCCTGTTTTGGCCTGCTCGTGGGCTTGTTCCTACGAGCCCGGATCTACGAGCCAGCTAAGTCTAGGAAGCTGTAAGGTGAGAGACCAGATGCATGGCCAAGCCTCAAGTCTCTTCGCCCGGACATCAGCGAATAAATTTAAGGCCAGCTGCCACTTCCTGCAAGTGTATCTCAAGGTTGGATTCGGTCATGTGTCAATGTTCGTTCTGTTATGCCAAAAGGGACCCCGAACACTGAAAAACAATCGGCAGTTCAAGTCAAGAACCTTTCCAGGAGTACTTCTGAGTCCCCTGAGATGCCGTGCCATAAGTCCAGAAGTTTTATATCAGGCGGTCTGTAGCTCAAACCCCCTGCCTGAGCAACTGCGCCCCCGTTGTGGGTTCTCACGTTTTTTCTGTGGAGTGAGTTGAAGATTCACGGGTTCGCGTGCTCCCCTGCAATTTCCTAGCCAAATGTCGACATCGTAGGATGTCATGGGTTCACGACTCCTTGTCGCAAGCACTTCGCGAGACCCGATCAAGTGAGGGCGAGGGTGAGGCGAAGGCGTAAGAGGGAAGGTGCAGCGTGCGGGCGGCGGTAGGGGTGAGAGTGAAGTTGAGGGTGCAGGTGAGAGTGAAGGTGGGGATGCCGGTGAAGGTAGAAGCACAACACGTACTAGTACATAACATGCTGCACATCTGACTTTTCCGGAATCCCTCCAGCATCTTCACAGGTCACGCGGCTCGTCTGGAATGTTATGCCTGAGGCAACTGACAACCTTCTTGTAGGGTACATTCAGGTTCCAAACTCGCCCATACCCATCCAGCGCCTGGACTCGAGCCTCGGAAATTACATCTGCATTCAACTATTTGTATCGTCCAATGCTGTCTGCATATCACGTTGCAGAGAAAGGTGGGCATGCAAGAAAATCAACCGCATTGTGGCAAGAACACGAGTCGCACCCCAAAATATGTGCGGGACCGTCGACTTCGGACGGTGGAGACGCACGGTGGTGCGAAGAGCCGCACCGCAAAATAAGCTCGGCGCTTCAAACATGCCAAAACAATCATGAGACTGTTGCAGGGACACGATCTCCACACAAAACAAAAACTGTTAAACATACAGCGGCACTGCACGGCACTGGCGAGAGAGCGCTGCCTCAAATTCCGCAGCGTCGAAGTATTGGATCTTACAATGAATCCCAGGTCTGTGGGAAACACGAATGTAAACGAGAATACCGTGCCACAGTCGGAGCTGCAATGCCTCGTATGCGCTCTTCGTGCGAACAGTCTCTAAATAAACACCCATAAGCCACACTCTTTGGGCGTGCATCGGCGAGCTGTTACTGAAGTGCACCTGACTTCCTTTTCTCTCTTGGCCCGATAAGCACTGCTACGACCTAAGCTGCAGTTAGATGTGGTGATCGCACCATCTGCTCGTGTGCTATATAGTTAAACGCTCTGAAGTGTAGCGCCGCGGAAGAAGAAACACAGAACGCGACATCGCAAGCCCCTATGCACCAAAAGCCTTGCAGTCAAGTGTCCGTGCCCGATCGCATGCGCTCAATGCCTGCAGCGCAATCGTCAAAATTCTGTAGAGGCCTTTCAGAACTTCGTTCTTGCAAGTGAAGCTTTCCCAGATGGTGAAACAGATGCCTCGTCCCACGGTGCGCTGCCCCGAATTTGTCCGAATGTCATTTGAAAGCCCCAGAAGCAACTGTAGTAACGGTTGGCGTTGCAGTTTCGCGTGATACGAAGACCCGAGATCTTCAGGCGCCTTGGTGCAAATGCGAAGTGTCGGGCGATTCTCGGAGAAGAGCTGGGCCACAGCGTGTTCCTCGGAGTTCATCCCTGAACTTTCTGTTGGGCACCTTCTCAATGTGCGGCGGTTACTACACTACTTGCTTGCAGCACCATGCAAGGGTTGACCAAAGGCCGTAACAGCTTTTCAAGTGCACAAACTGCAAAACTGTCCAGCGTAAGCTGTTGAGACTGGCGAAACCCCAGGCTTCTGAGAGCTACTCTCAAGTGTTTAAGCACAAAACGGGCGACGCGACCACCATGACCCTCTCCTGAAGCTCTGATCCGAGGCTCCCAACTGGCCGTGATGCCACGAGCAGCTTTCACAGTTGCAGCTTGGGCTGCCGTCAAGGGTGCTCTTGATGACCCTGCAGCCTTGCATTGGCTTGCAACTGTTCTCGTGAGTCTGGCCCGAAGCTGGCCACTTAATACACGGACACACACACAAACAGACAGCCGGACCGGTGCTGTTTCTTTCCAGTCATGGAAGCCTCACGTTCCTTTCAACAAGTGCACTGCGCACCTGAACATGGCAATTTACCATTATAAGACATTATAAGACACTCATGCGAAACCCTGGATACATGTCATTCATCTGTGCTTCATATGACCTTAGAAGTATGGCCGTGCACTGTACGAATGTCATTCTTGACTCTAATGGCCCATGCCCATCATTTTCTCATCCGAGCTTCCGTCCACGTCTTCGGCGTCTGCGTGGCCGCTAGGCAAGGAGTCCGCCAAACCATGCGCGAGCGGTCGGGGAGGGGCTCTATTCTGCTTCTTCTTCTTCTTCTTCATCCTATCCTCATCGTGATCATGATCTGAATCTCTCTGCTCCTGCATCGCACTTGTCGCTACAGGTTTGCAGAATCGCAAAGGGTACGATTACGATACTACTACACTAGCACGCGTATGACAACCTGCCCTCCATCACGTGTAGCGTTCAGGCGCTTGCAAGCTAGATTGACTCTCACTCACACCATGAAAACTTCCAGTGCCACACGCCACCACTTGCATGGCAGCCCACCGCCAGGGCACCACTCCACAATGTGTCTGTCAAGCTTCTCGCAGGAGCTCTAAACTTCTGCTCCAAAACCCTAAGCATCCGCGGTAGCAACAACTACACCCTTTCGCCAACGACACATTGCCTCCACCTCCAGCCCACAAGATGAGGCCTAACACCAAATCTAAATACCATCTGGTTTGGGTCAAGACGGACTCCTGTCGACCCGTGGTGATATCTCGGTGCCGCTTTTTCCCCAGCTCACAGCCAGAGCTCTGAGCCCCTGCGCCTCCAGGCGGGATGCAAAGACAATGGACTCAGAGACTCGCGTGGCAGCAACCTGAATGGGCCGAAAAGAGATGCATGCGCATCATGCGCCATCGCCGTGGCCCTGGCCAAGGGTCCATGTGCAGACAAGTGGCGCAGGCTTGGAAGGCCGAGGCGATGCAAACGAAGTCGCCGGGCCCCAAAGTGGCTCTCTGCAAGATTGCCAGAAGCTGCCTTGGGCTTGCACATGGCTTCGGAAGGCTTCGCGGAGTCTTTTGTGCAGTCTCCGGTGCAGGGCTGCGGCCCAGGCCGCGGCTGCCTGGCAAACGGCCAGGACAGCGTAGCAGCTGACGAGGTCAAATTCCAACTGCTGCAACTTCAGCTCCTCGAGGTTTGGCCGGGAAGCTTGATGAATTTTGCATCCGAGCCTCCTGAAGGGGTTGCCTGGTAATGCTTGGTACCACGTATAGTATACCCGTTTCGATTTCAAGCCCTTAAACTTATTGTTCAAGTGCCGCTGTTGAAGTTGGCTCACTCTTGGTCCTCCAAGAGCAGGAATGCCCTCTGCCACTGCCCCTCCTCTCTGCAGGAGCTAATGGCTGCATTGTAAGTGATGGTGTTTGCACGGATTTCCTCGGCTTGCTGCCGAGGCTGAGGAACGAGAACTTATTTGGACAGTGCTAGATGCAGAGACTCAGAATCTCGTGTCAACTTCAGGCCATCGCAGTGTCTGCTGTGTGGGATGAGCAAGCGAACACCAGGACTGGTTGCCGTCCCTACTTTAAGCACATGACCTTCGGCAACATGTGTCAAATTTGGTAGAAAAGACAGGACACTGCCCCTGGCATCTGCGACAGCAACTGCAGCACCTTTTGCCACTGACCCCCCTTCTCACAGGCGCTGATCGCAGCACTATATGTGATCAGGTTGGCCTGGGAGGAGTCGAACAACTCCAGGGCCAGCCACCACTTCTCCCCTTTTTCACAAGCGCTGATTGCAGCACTGAGCAAAACCACGTCAGCTTCTATCGACTGTGCCCGGGCTTCCTCAAACAGTGCCAAAGCCTGCTGCCACTCCTTTGCCTTCTCACACGCGCTGACAGCGGCACTGTAAGCTATCACATTAAGTGACTTCATGCGGTGCGCGCCCCGCAACAGATCCACAGCCACCTGCCACTGCTCGCACCTTCCGCATCCGCTGATGCTGGCGCCGTACGAGAAGGCATCTGGCAATATCGTCAGTTGGACCATCTCTTCCAAAATGGCCAAGATCATCTGCCACTGCTCACCTTTCTCACATGCACTAAGTACCGCATTGTAAGTAACGCGGTTAGCGGTGGATGCTTCCCGGAGCTCCAGCAGCAGCAGCCGAGCGTACTGCCACTCCCCCGCCTTCTCGCAGGCACTCACCTGCAAAGGATTACCATGTTTGTCGTGCCAGCTCATGTCTCACACAACCCGCTGGTGTTTGTCCCGAAACAAGGAACACCGATGCTCGAGGGAGACCAAGCTTCAGCGGCGCTGCCAATGATCACATCCAACTTCAGGCCTCGCCGGCTTGCCTCTGAACGTATCCCAAGAGCCTGCTGCCACTGAGCTCCTTTCTCGCATGCACTCACCTGTCGGGCTGGAAAGGGAGACCCGACCGAACCTGCAAAAGCTGGAGCAAAAACGTTCCAAATCTGGCCGTGACACCGCAGCACTGTAAAGGATCACATTGGCCTGGAGCGCAAGAGCCTGACAGTCCCGGAACAGCTCTAGCGCCTGCTGCCACTGTTCTCCAGCCGCGCATGCACTCACCAAGGAGCTGTAGGTAACAACCTCAAGAACAAGGTGAATATCCCAAGCGATTGAAGTCTACACAGATTTCAAGACCATCGTGACTCTAGATTGCCATGCTCTACAGCTAGACTAATCATCCTCAAAGGGGTGCGGGAGAGCCACAGTTGGCTGGTAGCTCTGAAATTGGAGAGTTTCGAAGAGACTGCAAGCAGCTTGCCATTGACTGCCCTTCTCACCTTCGTGCTTCGGTCCCAAGTGAAGCATTCCAAACCGTTTCTTCAGCAGTTCAAAAAATGAAGGCGGGTCGTCGCAAACATGCCCAAGCTGCACGCATGGATGCAGGAGTTGAAGGTTACCACGTCCGGCTGCAGGGAGCTGGGAAAACTGCTCAGTAATTGCACGGCGCGAGTCCATTGATGGCCCCGAGCACAGGCATTCATGGCTGCATTGCAGATTGATGTTTCCTGAACAGGAATCCATTCCATGATTCCCAGCGACTGCTGCCACTTTGCAGCCTGTGCACAAGCCTTCATGGTCGGCATGTACTCCTGGGCCCAGGAGACTTAACCCCTGCAGCCAACCCCACCCTGCGGCACAAAGAACAAGATGCTGGTCTGTCTGCTAGTCTTCTTTTTCCCTGTCGTTATGCCGAGGCTGCTAAGTGACTACACCTAGTCAAAGTTTAATAATCACCATTGTCATAACAACACCTTGAAAATACAACTCATAACCATACGCACACACACACACACATATATATATATATACACATTTATCTGTATCTATGTCATTGTTTTTTGTCTCTCTCTCTCTCTCTCCATCTATCTACCTATCTACCTATCTACCTATCTATACCTATCTACCTATCTACCTATCTAACTATTCTATCTATCTATCTATCCATACATACATATAGAAATGAGCAAGCGTATTCCTGCGCTGTATGAGATCCGTGCCCACACCCCGCATATTCAAGAGGCTGCGTGGTGGAGCTTCTGGTCGGGAGGTGCCCTTACCAGAAGCCCTATAGCCACATGCCAATTCGTGTGTTGCGCTTGGTTTTGAATTGCTTCAGCTAGCCCATGGGCACTGGCAGAAGTGGTTGCAGCCATCACCCACTTTGGGGTCCACGGCCTGATTCCCAAATTCGAGGTCTTCTCGGCTGTCCGAGGACTTCGACCCAGTGGCGGCAACAGGGCAACGGTGGCGTGGCAATAGGAACAAGGTCACGCACATCATGCGTTGATGCTGGAAGAAGTTGGCGCAAGTGGCAATTGGAAGTTGCATGCTGAGAGGAAGTTACCCGAATAGCCAAGCCGTGCAATTCTCGAGCAACAGACCGAAGGCCTCAAAAGCTCTGAACTTTCCACTCTGTGTCTTGTAGTTAATTAATTATTTCCGCTTCAAGCTGCACTCTGGTCTGATCGGAAGGTCAAACCGCCAATCTTTATCCGTTTCATCCCACCTCGAAATTTCTTTCTCAATCCGAACCGACTGCCCAATGGCGTCCAGCGGAGCCTGGCGAAAGATGGAATTCCATCGGAAGCTGAACCTGGCATGGAAGATGGTTGCGACGCAGAGCTCTGAGACACCGACAAAGCCGCACAAAAAAACCTTCACCTCAGCGCAGATGAGCGTCACTACTCGAACGAAAGAAAAACTAAGACGCTGATCGACACGACTGCCGAGAAACAGGCGCGAACAGACACGGAAACTTCAAGCGAAGAGCACGATAGCGAAGAGCACGATTGCAAGTGAGCAAAACCCGTCACCAACAAACCAGGAATCACCCCCAAGACCCATCACCACAGAATACTTGTGCAATTGAAAGCCGTCGACCTAAGGGTTGTAGGATTGTGGCGGGAGCACGACTGGAAACCCACAGCACGGACTGCACATCATCGCGGGGTGGGAACGCGAGTCGCAGCAGGAAATGATGCGCACCCGAAAACACGCAAAGCACTAACTGTGGTGACTGGAACGATTTTGCATTTCGCCAGATTCCGAAGTTGGATTTCGAGATCACACCAAGGAACCCCAAGGCAAGAACCCCAATGCGTTGCCACACTGCTTTGGAAACAACATATTTATGCAGACGAGCTTTGTAACATCTGGAATCCCGTGCTAAAACCTCAAAGTTCACTGCACGTCCCGGAATTCGAATGCGGGCTTTTCTTCCCGTCGCCCGTCGCATGCATCCAACTGCCAGGACGGGAGCCGGCCGCGCAGGATTGGGGTGATCAGGGGGATCAGGCGTGCTGGCTGGATCTCCAGAAGCTCGGATGTTCTGCGGAAAGCATTGCGGCTCCTGGCAGAATCCCCTCCAAACTTCGCGCGCAACACTTCTGAATGTCTGACACTACATACCCGCGAAAGCCTTTCTCAGAAGTGCCAACGCCAAGTCTCACTCTGCCTGGCCAAGCATCCGCGCAACATTCCTCGCGAAAAGCAGAATTGTTTAAGGCCGCAGCATGCTCTGGAAAGCCTTTAGGAACTCTAGACTCTAGAACCGAGCTTCCGATGAGCTGCTGTGCATCTGCTACCGGGCCCCGCATGTCGCATACTCTGCGGAGTTCGTCGCATCCAGGGCTGCCCGTGTCAGCTGCACGTCGCGGAACTTCGTTCGCCCCGGTCACAAAGGCCACGTGAGGCAGTTCCCCTCACAGGGAAAGGCTTCCGGAGTCCGTCGAATACACATCGACTGGCGGCCGTGAAGATCTTGGCAGTGATGACAACATCCCCTTCTGAGCCTCGTTTTACCAGTAGAACACCTGGCCAGTGCCTGGTTGCCCATCGGGAGCTCTTCCTCAGACGTTGCGGCTTGCACTCATGTTGGGAAGCACTCCCGACCCCCACATGCTTCCTGTCTGGTCCACAAAGAAGGGAGGGGAGCGTTGCATGGGCCTAGATTTCTGGCTCCTTGTACCGCTGGACTGGACAACTGAATAACCAATACGTTTAGGAAGGTCAGTTTCCAGTTTGTGAAGCCTGTAGAGTTGTCAAAGAGACAACAACGAAAATACTAAAGAAGAGCTTCAAGCAAGTCATGCACCCCAGGCCCACTCCGACAACCTCGCGCCTGCCTTTGCCACTGCTTGTATCGCCACGGTATAGGTCACCTCGCCAGAATTTATGCCAAACCAACGGAAGATTCTCGGCTGCGGGGCGTGGGGCTGGCTGAGCCAGTTTTCTGCTCGGGCGCATTTTACCGAGTGCAGTGTGACAAGTGGCAAAAGGCAGTTGCGTGCCATTCAATTCTACACGTTAAAAGTTTCGGGCTTGACTTTTGGGAAGGGCCGGCCGTGCATCCCTTGTGTTTCTGGGGACACTCGCAGCATTGCGCCGGTTCGTCTGTCCAAGCCAAACCAATATTTCGTGGAGCTTCGTTCGTCTTACAGCACTGCATAGAAGTCAGTTTGAAAGACTTCAGCAATTCCTTGCATGTGTGCCGACTCTGTCCGTCGTCCTTGGCTTCTACGATGCTCCGACCAGGCCCGATGATGTGGGCATGGCTTGGGATTTCGTCCGTTGAGCACATTGTGCCCTTGAGCCTCCGAGCGGCATTGAACCGAAGGAGACGACCCCAACGGGCCCACCGGCTGCTTCCCGCATGGCTTCCGGATTTGAGACCGAGTCATTTTGACGGTGACTGCTCTTGGAACATGTGTGTGCCAGGTGTACAGGTGCTTTCGTTTCGGATTGCTTGTCGATGATTTTCATATTTCTGTGGGTGTTGCCGTGCGTGGAGCTTGCAAACAGTCTTCGACTCGGCTAACGACCGGCATGTGGCCGGTGCGAGACAACACGTCTGGGGCCAGGTTGTGGCAAGCCTCGAAAGCCGCTGCCCTAACATAGCCTATTGCTTGCAAAGCTTGTGAAAACAAACCTGAAAAGCTTTGGCCGCTGTCAATCCAGGAAAGAGAACTACGACGAGTCTTCTCACACCTTGTTCTCCCGAGCCGGAGCCCGCAGCAGATGCAATCAAATGCATCCCAACATCACACGGCAAGTACTCTCGGACTCTGGCCTCTGTGCCGGCCCCGCTTTGCCCCTCTAGTTCCTGGCAACGTCTGTGCAACGGAATGAGAGCAACATAGCTTCAAACCCCCTGCACGCCGTAGCTTGTCTTTACGTTTGCTTGGAAGCAGGGGTAAGGCTGGTAAGGTTAGCCAGACGGAATGACGGCAAAGTGCTCTTATTCAAGAGCATAGTTTTTCCTTCCCTTCTTCCACAACACGTTCCGGACGCCTCAGGGCGAACCGAAAATGAATCTCAAGCCCAGACTTGTCAGGGATCGGGATGGTTTGGGTAAGCCGCAAGCCACCCAAAATCACCGGACCGGACCAATGTCTCTCGCCTCGAGCAGCACCAAGGCATGTCTCCAGCGCGCCTCTCTGGCGCAAGCACTGGCTGCTGCTGAGTGTGCCACAACCTGCGTTCAAGAACTCTGCACTATTCTGATCTGTACCCTGGAACATCCCGTGACCCAAGGCAGGGCTTCAACCAGCGACTGCAAGACTGCGGATTTTCGCTGTCTCTGGGAAGAAGAATCTGTTGGTCGGCTATAGCTTCACAAGCGTGCCGAAGGGAATGTGCAAGCCTACGGCTGGTCAGATCCTGAGCTCGTGCCGGGCACTGAAACGGAATCCGTTTTCTTAGATCTGTGCAAGGGGAGATGCAGAAGACCCCAAACACTTTTAGGCGCTCGTGCTGGCGAGTGGGATTTGCTGTCGACACGCACACTCGCACAGGGCAGGCACGGATCCACACACGAGTCTCATAACGCCAGCTTTAGGGTTTATGCTCTCACAACTCGGACATGCCAGGCGAGGATCCATAGTCGCAGAGCTTTTGGTGTATTGAGTCGGGGGTCCCATCATGTCCTGTCTCTCAGCCTCCTTGCCCACACTGATGCTCTAGTTCAGCGAATGTACAACTAATGTAGGTTTCAGGGCTTCTCGTTTCCCCAAGATACTTGCCCTGCCAAAACATCCTGTGCTCGTCCCAGCCCGACTATGTTGGTCAAGCCACATTGGGACCAAGCCCTTCCAAGAGAAACGTAGATCGTTGCCACTGGCCCGCCTTCCTGGTTCACAGGCGGAGTAAACAGAGGCTCCTGAGGATTCGAGAGGAAGACGTCTGGGGAAAGGCAGAGTTTAAAACGATGCGCGTGGTGCAAGGAAACAGAACGAGACAGAGACAAAGAGAGAGAGCGGGAGAGCAAATACGCTCGAGTAACCTCTCAATTCCCAAACTCCATCGAGCCGAAAGACTCGCAAGCGCTGATGGCTGCGCTGGAGGCCACGACGTCGACGCGCAGGGCCACCCGTTGTGCCTGCCAGATTCTGGGCGATCATGGAGCGAAGTGAAAGCTTCTGGGAGTTCAAGCCCGGCCCGTCAGTCGCCCTAAGGCAAGAAGTCCTGTATGGGAGACAGTTGCTACTTGAGCAACCTCGAAGGTGGAACATGTCGACGATGCTTCTCCTTTACTTCAAACTTCATGCTGGCTCTGCCGCGATGGTCTTGCGAATTCGCTGCATGTGCTTGCAGCGATGTCGTACGTCAATCTCAGTCTTTGCTGTCTCAGTTAAGCACAAATACATCATGCCAGCTGGCAGGGCTTCACTGCCCGTCTTCGGAAAGCCACACTATCACAATGACTGCAAGACCTGTAGAGTCATGCACTTGCAACCCACCAACACCGCAGCAACTCTGGACTTGGAAGCATCTGTGGCATGTCATGTTGCCGTTAGCTGATGTCGTCCACAGTGCTCCGGCACTGCGGAACTCTTGCCTGGTCCAGCAAGTGGAGAGCCACTCCCCACCTGCGCAAAAACACGGACAAGGGTCAGCCTAGCGCGCCTAGCATGCAATCCATGCATACTCGAAGCTCCGACGCTTCAAGCGCCAAGCCAGGCTACGACACCAAACATTACCAACTATACACGGAACGGTTCCTAGGTGTTAATTTCATCTGATACATACTGTCGAGTAAGCCGTCTTTGGTTGAAGGACGACCCTCATCCAAAGCACACTGAAGGCAGACTGACGCACGCGGCCAAGGGTCTGGTTGCCCTTCTCGCATGCAGATATCGCAGTGCTGTACAGGATGACGTTTGCCTGCGTTCAGCAGTCGCAAGACCGTCCGCCTCCCTCCCCTGAGCTCATCGTGAAGCTCCTGACTTCCTATGCATGATGTAGTCTACGTGGCAGCAACAAATTCTGTAACCTTCTCCAGGCCAAGCCGACGCTGCACTCACCAAAGTTGGATTGAAGGCAGATTGCAGCTTTTGATTTCACATCGGACATCCGTCAGGCGCCGTGTACAATTACAGCTTTCTTCTTCTGCTGGGCTTGCTTGTCCAGGTTAAACTGAAGCATTCAGGGCTGCAAGTGCCGCGGAGTCCGAGCGTTTATGCACGACAGCATGCCGGTCACTGTTAGACGAGAGAACGACACTCCGCCGAAAAGACCTGGCCTACGTCACGCAATAGCCGAATGCGATGACAGGAGAACGTACAAGCATGCAAGCATGCAGCTACCCGATCCTGCGCATTCCATTATTCAAAATCTTCCTGTCGGAATCGGTTATACGGAATGTGAGAACAAACCGTTGCCTTGGGAGTTTGGGTGCAAAGCAATGAACCAGTGAGGTTTGCGATGGCCTGCACATGCTTTGGCTGGGATGCGCTTGGGTCTTGTGCCGGATTAGCTCTGTGCAGTTGTCAGCCTGAGTAACGCTCTCCTAGCCCTCTCTAGACTCCTCCAAAACAATCGGCACCTGCACGCTGTTCTGCAGGGCCGCGGATAGGAGGTGCAAGGACTGTTGCCAGTGCCAGCCTCAGGCCCCACAGCCCACACTATCCCTACACTCGAGGGCTCGAGGCGGCATGCGAAACAACTCCATAGCACCATGCCGCACTGCCTCCCGCTGGCAAGGTCGTAGTCTTTATATCTTACACAAGGTCGAAGAGTCGAGCAGCATCGGCCGCAAACTCCGACTGCTGAGCTGAAGCTGGCGACGTCAGCCTCCCGACAGTGGACATTAGCAGAGTTGGGACTCCACGGGCTGTGCAGCCGGTGTCGCCTCAATCGACTCCTGCCGAAGAGAGGCCAGGACCTTCAGAACTGCTCGGAGGCGCAGCGCAGAATAGGGTGCATGCTTGGTGCCAACAAGTCCTGTACAGCGGTATAAGCTTCTCCCCCACAAAATTATGCGACCTCTGTCATCAAATGCTTGTGAAAACTACAGCGCAATCCCCTAGTCAAATCAATTTCGGCTGAGGGTTGCTTCCCACTCCGACCAAATTATAAACATATGTATATATATGTAGATATATTAATGAATATATTGAATATATGCTATGTCTATGAATTTTTCATATGTAGATTCATATAGATATGTATGTATGTAACATTATGTAACTGTATGTGTGTGTGTGTGTGTGCGTGTGCGTGTCATCTGCCATGACCGAATCATGAACACAATATTGCTGCTTGCAGCCCGTCGGCCTCGAGGGCATGCTGCCACTCCTCCGCATTCTCGCAAGCGCTGAGGACCGCATTATAGGTGATCTGATTCGCCTGTCAATTCAGTGATAGCAGCTGCTAGCACCGAAGACAGCAACCAGTCGGAATTATGTTGGGACATCTGATGGGCAATCCATGATTCGCAGGCAGGGCCTTCAGCATGCCAGAGCGAAGCTGCCGCAGGACGAAAAAGGCTTGTTGCCAGCTTGATGCGCCAGCACAGGCTGCGATGAGCGAGGTGTAAATGGCCGTGTCGGCCCTGATAGCACCTAAGACGTAATTTAATTGCACTGCTTGGGGCCTGCCAAAGCCGTACTGCAAAAAGGCAAAACTGATTTGACGGTCTCAGCTAGCAGCACGCGTTTGCGCCAGAACAAGCAGCTGCAGAGCTTGCTGCCAGTGCCCCCCTGGTGCACAGGCACTTACAGCCGCGCTGTAAGCCACCAGGTTTGCTCGGGAGGTGTCTTCGAAGTCTGTGAGCAACTGCAAGGCTCTGGGCCATTCGTCGCCCCGGCATGCAGTGATGGCCGCACTGCAAAGGATGACATCCACCCCTGCACTCTGCTCCTTCGCCTCTTTAAAGAGGACAAGGGCGATCTGCCACTGACTCCCTCGAGCGCAAGCACTGATGCAGCCGCTGTAGGTCACGATGCTGGGGCCAAGGCTTGAGGTTTCTTCGAAAGCGGCCAAAGCTCTCTGCCACTCGCCTCCCTTCTCAAATGCACTCACCAGAGAGTTGTGTGTGATCAGGTCAGGTTGAAGCCGGTCCTCGTGTAGGTCCTGAAAGAGTGCCAGCGAATGCTGCCATTGCTGTGCTTTCGCGCACATGCTAATCGCTCCGTTGTAGAGTGCCGTGTCCACTTCCCCACGCTCTTGCCGCAGAGTCGCCAGCACTTGCAAACCCGAGCGCCACTGCTGGCCCTTATCGCAGGCACTTAAGGCAGCGCTGTACAGCACCTGAGCTGTGTGAACGGCCAGGGAACCGATGGTCTTGTATTGCATTTGCTTGTAAGCCGGGACAGGAGTCGGGTTTGTGCAGATTCTAAAGTAGTATTGCCAGCGGCCTCACGCGATCCACTAGCCCTCGTACACTTACATCAACTTCTTACAGTGGACCTCCGGACAGCAGACAGTTTGATTGCAGCTCAGTATCTGGTGACAGGGAGGAAGACACCGAGCCGAAAAGCGCCAAAGAACGCTGCCAATGGCTTTGACGGGTGCAAGCCTTCGACTCCCGGATTCCAGGCTTCGGACATGGGGGTCAGTTACAGTGATTCTGTGATGACCTCGTGCAATCCCCACTGGCTGGAGCCTCCTGTTTCCATGCATTCACCAAGTAGTGTCCGAGGAAAGGAGTAGCACATCACATTGACTCAAGAGAACGTCGGGGCTCGAAGCCGACACAAGAACGCAACTCACTGCAACGCCTGAATATTGAACCTGCTCCCGTGAAGATTCCAGCGAGGCCTGCATCGCGATCATTGGTGGGCTGAACGGCAGCCACAAGCCCTCCCAGTCCTGTGCTTGTGGATTTCAGGTCAAGTTTCGCTAGGAAGATCGCACGAATATCAAGTCACGCCCGGTCCGATCCCAAGAGCGACATCGCCACTGTCCACCTGCACTTTTTCAGCGTACTTGTCTGACGCTCTTTGGAAAGGCTTCGTCGGGATGAGCCGAGAGCCTGCAAGTATCCTCCCTTTTCGGATTCAGCTCAAGGCAAGGCTCTGGTCGCCCGGATATCCGGGGCATGTGCAAGGCAAAAACTCTCGCGAGCGTGGAGGGCACTGGTTTTCACAGGAAGCCCCAAGCAGAGTCGGAAACTTGAGCAACCACAAAAAGTCACTGTGGGCTTTCGGAAACAGTTTCTGCAGACTCCTTATGATCTTGCTCTCAACGCGAAGCTTGTCGACTCGAATCTGCTGTCGTGGCTCGGAGAGTGAATTTAACATCCAAGATTTCCTACTCGATAAACGCTGTAACCGTTGTGCCGAGTCATTGAAAACTATTAGGCAGATCTCCCATGCTTTCTCGCCGGGTTCTGGCAAGGTCTTCACACACGCTCACCCTCGCTCATGGTAACTTGTGCCGGCGGAGAAGCGATTCTGAAATTCTGAGTTCGCTGGATTGCATCGATCTTCCCATCACCACAGTCAAAGCAGCACAACTGACTACTAGAATTTGCCACCTTCATGAGCTTGTCGTAATTTGGTGTTTTGACGAGCTTGCCGTTTTCATCAAGATAAGCAACTCGCCGCACCAAGTACTGAAAGGCGATCTCGCCCGTGGTGTTCAAGGAATCAAAAGAGACTCGCATCATGTCTTCACCTGGGGTCACCTCTAGAACGGTTCCATCTGGTTTTTTGAATACATCGCCTGGCTGGATCACGTAGATCCAGTGGGAAGCTTTTGACTCGCCGAAAGTGATGTGAATCCACTTGCCGTCCGGCGAGGTCTCAAACAAGTGTCCTCCACCTGTCCAATACCCATTACATGTCAAAATCACGCCCCAAAGATTCCACGCATCGATGGTCCAGTTATACTTGGAAATCTTCCTCAGATTCTCAGGCGCGTGTGCATGTATAGGCTCCAGCTTGCCTACTGGTCGCATCTGAAGTGCTGCCAAGCTTCAATCCGACTGACTCGCTCTGCCAGTCCGCATCGTGAAACGTCAACACGCCTTCTCCGGCTACGTTCTCCTGCAGCCACCAAGCTCCTGAGCAGGAGAACATTTCCGCTGGGATCTATAGAGTCTAGACCCTACGCTTGTCATTTGCGCCAGCCCTGCCTTTGAGGTGCTCGGGACAGTTCTTGTGACTCGGCACACGGAGCATCTGTTCCACCCAGTCGTCTGAGGCCGTGATGTCCGCGAACTGATTCTGACAACAGGGGACCAAAAGCATCCTGGCTGGTGGCACTAAACAGCAAAGCGAGGACTTGCCGGCACAGTAGATGAACTTCTTGAACCAATGCTGTGCCCTTTGCGGGGGGTCGTAGGTCTCGGGCACTTTGGCCAAGTTGTTCCATGCTTCGAAGTCCTTCGGGGCGGTGGATTTCATCCCGAGGATGACTTGGCCACTTTGTTCGAATGCCGCCATGCCTTCTACGTGCCGGTCGCTATCTGCTTGCTTTTTGCGAGGTCGAAGCTCACTTGGTCCAAGGTCGTCCGGCAAGAGAGAGGGAGAGAGAGTGCGTGTGTGTCTGTGGCAAGACTGAGATGCGTGAATAGCCTTCATGCCCTAGGGCGTGAACACCGAAAGCACCGATGCTTCAAACAACTACCAAGCTCCTGTCAGCCTCTCCTCTGACTGCTTGCAACGTTCTCCGGGCCCGGCCCACCTCTGGCTTGCCAGCTTCTTGAAGCTTGCGCTCGCCGCTTTGTCGAAGGCACCTCTGCCTTAGGCTGCTGGGATGTTGCAGAAGGGTCTCAGGTCACAAGGTCTCAGCCTCAAAACCGCCTGTCAAACGCCTGAAACCGAAAAAAGCTGGGCCAGTGCACCGCTGCGGGCAAGGTCAAGGAAGGCTTCCAAGCCTCGAGCGACGCACGCATCCACCTCTACTCTACTCACATAGTAGACTGCACGCTTTTTGCAATGCTGCTTTCAAGTACACGATGAACCGCACAACGCTGCCAGACATGAACTTCTGGCGTAAGGAAAATCTGTGCACCCTGCAATGACCTATCAGCAATCTGAACGGCCCCGAAGTCTAAGGCCCCAGAGCCGATCGGCTAGCGTGCTCTGCGGCGGAAGGTGCTCCCATGGCTTCAGGTGGCATTGCAACAGGAACCCTGTGACCAAAGGTCTCCGGTCTCTGCCGTTCAGCATCGAAAGTCTGTGGGGGTCAGGACTGCAATGCAGCGAGATACATAACTAGATAAGAGTCCGCGGTGGGTAATGATGCTTGGCAATGCCTGATATACGGAAACTTCCGAGCTCCGGTCTTCCAGCTCCAAGAAACAGACTGCGATCCAATTCGAGGCGCGGGAGTTGCCTAGTCGCCGTGCAGGCGCCTTTTGGCTCAAGCCTCACTAACTTCTCGTACGGGCAAGCGCCCTGGGGACGGTCCGCCGATATCGCTCAGCATGGCGGTCCTCGCGCCTCAAGGAGTCACAAGACTGAAGCTACCTCGCGTCAAGACATAGACGTGGCTACTATGCGGGTCACCCCTGTGTCACCGGCATGCCACTCCCACCTTCCCACCACCACCGCCACCGGAGCCGTCGCCGTCACGCCACGACCACAACGATGACTGCTCTACGAACTGAAGAAATGCAATCCCAAGTTCCAACATGTTCGAACCGCAAATGGCCCCGTGTAGTCATCTGCATCGGGCTGTAGACGTTCTGAACTCTACTTCAAAGAGGAGCTACACTGCCCGCTGGGGCACGTGTCCAGGAATTCAGCGGGCTCCAGAAGGTGTTGCTGCTCCTGGGAGTCCCAATGCAAGGCTTGGTGGCCCAAAGAGGTGCTACGAATGGGCTCCACTCTGGTGCATGCATGCGGAAGCCGTAATTAAGACGCAAGGCAATGTAAGCCAGCGAATCACGGCGTTGCAAGTCTGTACTCATTACGATGCTGCTTTTGACTTGCTGGCAAAACACCAGAAAACGTCATTATTCCTCAAGCATGAATCTCCAGTAGTTCATGACAGAAACCTGCTCCCCAAATCCGGCTGTCAAGTCTTCGCCGGTTTGTCTTCACATGGCATGGCTACCGGGTCTCGACCGCTTCGAATCCCATGAGCATGTCAGTTGAATGCCCTAAGTAGTACTATACCTCCAGTCGAAATCCAAGATGAAAACAGCATGTCAAGACAAGCCCGAAGGCAAACCCAGTGTGGATATTCATACAACCGGAATCAATCTGCCGGCAAAGCTGTCTAGGGCCCCGGCTCTAGCCGGCGTGGGGGGAGACCAGGGAGCTGCAAAGGCATCAGTGGCTGCCGTGGCTCTGGCGGTTCCTTCGCTGAAGATGTTGGATCTCCTAAGAACCTTTGGTTGTTCTTGATGTATAACCGCACCGGCTTGGAAGCCTGTTGGCTTAAGGCTCGGCTTAGGTTCAGGGATGTTCAGGGAAAGCAAACTCCAATTTCTTCGTGCCAGTCAGTGTAATTAACCATTCAGACTTCAACCCTGAGGACTTGGGTCCCGTGAATGCGCATTGGGGTCTGCCTGATGCTTTTCTTATTCGGGCAGAACGGAAGTGCTGAGACGTGGGAAAAGTGCTGCGACTCATCCCCGCAATCCGAAATCACCTATCCCAACTCCAAACCCTTGGTCCTCTTGGTCTGGCCGTTGCAGGCAGCCTGGAGCACTGTCGGCCCGGCCAGTGCCCTGTGCACACATGGTTCAGTCTATACTCAGAGTCTTGAAGGTGCGAGTAAAGCAATTTCCCACTCCGGCTCTTAATTGCGCCTTTCGGAGCCGACGAAGAGACCTAGGCTAGGCATTCCAGGCATGTGCATTCCTCATCATGAATGCGAGACAGTGATGGAGTCTCATTGAGCTTGCAGCCTCTAGCTCAGCCATGCATATACAGGGTGTTTGTGTTTGTGTGTGTGTGTGTGTGTACGTGCACGTGGATGTCCGCATGGGTGGGGCGGCGGGCGGACGCGCGGGCAGGTGGGTGTTTTTCCTGCATTCGTGCGTGGTTGTCCGCCTGCCTTCGGTCCATGGAGGTAAGGAGCAGGGAGCTATGCTATATCAGGCTCCTGACTTGTTTCGAAGACACGACCCGACCCGACATCAAAAGGCCTGCCCTCAAACCTTGCAGGATGTGCAATAATCTGGGGTGGACGAGGTCCCGGGGTATCCCTGCAATTTCGGTTCCCCCTCCGTCATCTCGAGACTGTCGTGACTGAAACCAAGTGACGGATTCCTTGCCAGGATCAAAGCCAATTGCCAGCGCTGCCGTGCGCGAAGGCTCTGCGGGCCGGGCCTCTGAGGACACTTGAAGGAGAGATAAGGCTCAGGTATGGGCCTTGGGACTGAGACCCCTTGTCTGGTGTGCCGCTAGGATCGGAGTCACCGCTGAGGTGTTGGGTGCGGCCGCTGAAGACTGACAACTGCCCAGCCGACTTATGACTGCCACCCATGACCCGACTCATCAAACGTATATCTCAGAGGCACTAGTAATATCTGCGTGTGAGCTCATGTCCGCATCTAAGGATGCCACGCTGTGCGCGCCCGGGTTGGCGGGCACTGCGTGGGCATTGGCAAACCTGGCCGAGCCAACACGTGCCCTTTTGCCAGCCTCCACTGCGACAAGAACGATAAGCAAATGCAACTCGCAACATCTCGCAACGCAGCATGCGAGCTCCAAGATGTTCATTCGGTAAAAGCAAAAACGGCATCGCCCAATCAAGCCTGGAGATTCGAACGAAGAGCTCTGTCAATGCTCTCGTCTCTATACTATCTATGCCGAAGCAGCATGTCGCAAGAATCGCAAGGCACACCTTGAAAGCTCTGAGCTGGCAAACAGCACTGCTGACTAATGGACTTCCCCCAAGAGCCTTCTCGCAACGGGTGGCCACCTTGGACAGCCGTCTCCATGTAGCCCATCTCCTGCTCCTCCTGAAATAGTTATGCAAGACATAGGAATTGGGTTCGTAGATCAAGGTTCAGGAAGTCACGATCATGGGAGTAAGTTGGACGCCATCCTGTTATTTGCCTTCCAGGTCCAGTTGCAGCCCATGTAGAAACCAATAGAAAGACGCAAGCAGAACTAAGTGCAGGTTGGAGACTCTTCTGTGTCCTAGGAGCAGGTAGCAAGAACTCAAGCCCTTCTGGTGCGTGGCCGGGTTTCTTGGCTTCTGGATTGGTCGGCACTAGCGAAGCCGGCAGAAGCCATATGCCATCGGCACCACAAGAGCCTCTGTAGACTTCAAGCAAGGTCAGGCCTTTGGCAAGGCCTCCTTTTTTCATTCCTTCCGGCCCTTCCAGCAGGTCCAGGCCTCGACTGTTGCGTTCAGCTGGGCTGGTGCAGCTGGCGGCTCCTGCTGTTCTGCACGCGATGCACAGCTTAAGACAGCCCGAGCACATTTCAGAGCGCTTTGGGACTGGAAACACGATGACAGCTTTTGCCTGTCCTGCAGCCTCAACTGAACACTACAAAACCAGCTGACTCCGAAAACAGCGAAGAGTTCCTGAGAGGGCTTCTTGGCAAGCTCCGCAACGGTGGCGAGGAGGATGGGGTTGAGCCGCCTCCAAGATTCCCCAGTCATCAACCCGGCGAAGTTGCTCTCGAAGACTTAGCTGCTCCATCTTGAATGCGGATCACCGTTATATGTTATATGTTAGAAGTTAACAGTACTTCGATGTAATGTAGTTGGCGGTGATCTGAAACTTCGGCCCAAGTCCTGCCTTTCACAGCATTGAGCCCCGCCCTGGGTTCGCCCAAAGCAAGTCGAGCCTTTGAGAGTGCATCACCAACGACACGAAGGGTTGGAAAGACCAATCCCAATCCTCGATCCAGGCTCCACGCTCTAGCTGCAAGGCGGCCCGGGCTCGCTCTTCGGCGCTGGATACCGGACACCGTGCTGGACACTCTGACAGCAAGCCACCCAAGGCTGCGATTGCAGCCAAGGGTCACAAAGGTCGCTTGGAAGGTAGGTGATGTCTATCCTGCTTCAATCAAACGCACACAAGATGGGCTTGGGGGTGCTGATTTTGGCTGGCGTGTGCAATCCTAGGCTCTGAGTGTCTTCCATGCTCCAAACTCACCAGCTTGACTTTGGGTGACCGGATGCAAAACCAGAATTGAATACTCTGGCCTGAAGAAGTGGATGAGAAGGTAGGGCGCAATGACCTGGGCCACCAACAGTCTTCTCGTGTTTTGTCGTCCTTCGGCTTGCTTTGCCTTATGGACCGCGTGGCATACTTGCCTTCGAAAGTCTCGCGTTAAGCTAATCGATAAGCATTGTGCCGACTCTCGGTTGACGAAATTTTGAAAAATCCGTGCTATACAGGAGGCAGTTGAGCGAGCGGCCAGACTCCGGATAATACCACCTCGGTTGACAAATTCGCTGTGAAGCACAAGGAGACTCTGCAGTGCTTCCAGCTTCGACAAAAACATCAACAAGTTGCCGTTAATACTAATGCATGAACACTGCCGGTTGGACTTACTTCAATGTAGATTGCGCCGTTGCCCAGGCATGAGTGGGCGACGACCTACAAAAATACATTTCTTGCCCTTAGCATTCCGTGCATCAAATTTTGCATATATGGGTGATCGGCGACCATAACTCTCCGATGTAGGCATTGGATCGAGTCTTGGGTTGCTCCGGGCACCACCCGTCACCCACAGCAAACTGCGCCGAAGCACTGGTCGCTCCGAGTACGAAGTTCAGGAGCGTGAGCGTTGGGAAGACGAGATCCCAGACCTTCGCTCGTCAACATCCGCTCCTGCACACTAGTCCGATAGTCACACTTCTCGAGAGGGTCTGAACTCAACAGTGCAGCCGTACTAGCTGCAGCTACCAATCCGATTTTCACTCAAAGCACATGAATTTGGAATGACAGCAATTTCTGCATATGCGACCAGCGGGCACGGCGACGCAGTACGGAGCCATCTGCGGTCACAACACGCTGCGGTATGACCCACCTGAGCTGGAAGGCTTGAGCGCTCTCCTGGCGAGATTCCGAAGTTGACACGTTTTCGTGGCACTCGCAACTTGGCAGGACTGTCTCTTCGCACGAAGGTTAACTAAGCACGCCACAGCATCAGCGCATCAGCTCATCATCCATGTTGACGTCTCATGTCGAACTCATCAAACATCATCAAACTTATTGACTGGTAGACGTACACACAGTCACACACACACACACGCAGACACATAAGCCCATCAACGGAACATAGTCGGAGGGAACTTCGACAGGTTGCCGGAAGATGCTCCAGCGTGTGACGTAGAGCAGCCCCTCGGATTTCATTCTCCGGATCGCAGGAGTCTCCATATGGGGCAGAGCTTACACAAGACGTGACTACATACACCATGAACATCCATGAACAGGAAGTCGTGCTGCTGCAAGGCCGATTGAAGCCGATGTCTGAGACTAAGACAGGTCCAATAGCTGGTCAGACATAGCTTTGCCACTGTTCATTGCCATATCAACGTTTATGCTCGGCTAGCTAAACGGAGACCTGTACACCGAACACCAACACGACCGAGGTGGACAACGGACCAACACGGACCCGTAGCTTGTAGCGAACAACCCTGCGCCTTGCGCGATTTTCCCAGCTTCTGTCGAATCGTCTTGACCTCCTCTACCCCCGCACCCTGAACGACTACCCACGATCGCTTGAAACCTCTCATCGCTTATCTTCGCGAAAGTGTGACTCGGTCCCTGACGCTGGATGCGGCGACGCATAGAACTGGAATACCCGTCTCTGATCAAAAGCCTTGCCCTACCCTGCCACAGTGGCTTTCCAAGCAATGCAGATCCTGCATGTGCAACAACCTCTGCAGCTGCCCACCCTTACATACGGCCGAGGATCGTAAAGGATCCACCAATTTCGAAGGGCCCACTGAGCTTCCCAGAATTGGGGCAAGCTCAACCTGCGCGAGCCAACATGCTGAATGCCCCTCAGAGTCTTTGGACGTTTAGGAGCTTCCCATGTTGTTGAACATTCCTTCTTGATCTGCGACAGGAAGATGTGAAGAGTGGGCTCAGGCCACACACAGTTTGTAGCCCATAGTAATGTGGCTTCATGGCAGGCGGCAAACTTCAGCAAGAAAAGGTTCATGGGATTGCTGGCAGGCAACACAAGGAAGAGGAGCCAAAGGACAAACATGAAGAGCACCTCAGCAGTCAAGGAGGGTTGGACCTGCAAACGATGTTCTCGCTGAAGGATTGATCTTTCAACTTGCTAGCCGCGCTTCATGTGCATATTGTGTATATACCTGCTCCGATGCCGATTTCCCACAAACACCGCACAGCAGCAGCAAAGTAGACAATGATAGTGTCTAGCCTTCACCAGCATACCAAACACCTGACCGATGTGACACACACGATGCCGGAGTACAGGTGGTAAAACATAGCCTGCAAAGCTGATGTCAAGTCCCGCATGCAGATGAGCTGCCAGCGCCATCGCCTGAAGCTCAATAAAATTTGATCTGTCATGACCCGCAATTGTGCCATTTGTGTCGCAAGCTGCGGGCCCGCCACTCAAAAGGGCGTCCGTAGCACACCACCACCGAGAAGCAGAGTTGGCAGCAGATGAACTGTCTGGAGTTGGGTGCCGCACGGCATTGCCAATCAGTGCACCGCAGGTGTAGGTGGCCCACCTGCAACAGCAAACAGCAATGTGAGAGCATCAAAGTCAAAGTCCCCAAACCCGCAGAAACTGAAGATAATCACCAGAAAGCCAGGCCCGAAGCCTTACTCGCGCACCGCTACACGAAAGCCCTCCAGTGAGTGCTAAGCCAATCTTGGAAGGCATAGCTGTGCGTCGTGACATCACACCACGACTCAAAGAAGCGCGATCGATTTCATCAGCAACGTTCTTTGTAGTTCTTTGCTTCGAAAAGCGCCGGCTTTTCGGGAGCTTCATGCAGGCAACGGGCCTAGAGCTCAACAGCGGTGCTGAGCCCTGTATCACTATTTAATCATCTAATCCAGATTCCAGCTACGGAAGTGAACGGGAGCGAACTGCAAAGTCGGAAGGAATACAGAGCAGGCTGAGCCACTGCGCGTGGAAGACGCTTGGCCCAACTGCCCGAACGAGGTCCTCACGTCAAGCTCGAGGAAAGTCTGAGACCCGGGACCTAGGACTCCTGCAATGAGACTGGCAATGACTGTTCGAGGCTGGGCACAAGGCGGATTCATAGTGAGGGTGAAGCATTGTTTGCACTGCCCAATTCTGCCAAGTTCTAAGTATCGGGTTCTCGATGCTTGATGTTTCGTTCGGAACCTTTGGGCCCTTGCAGATGGCTTCTCCTAAAGATTCGCAATGTTCTCGCCTGCAAGGCCCGAAGCGCCTTCTATCTTCAGGAGCCTATAGAGCTGTAAATATACGGAAGACCCCGCACGACTCTCCTGGCCGTGGTAGCGGCGGCCCAGCGAGAATTCGCGGAACATCCTGCAAAACGCTCTGTATACAGTTTGGGTTCACAACGAAACCAGGACAACGAGCTGCGTCTGCTCATGGAAGCAAACTTCAGTCGGTGAAAGTTTGCGAGATCTGCAAGGCACCCTTTTTGCGCATGGCCCCTCATGGTATCGACACCTCGAGACCTCGAGCCCGAGCACGGGAGCAGACCTCGCTAAGTTATGGGTAGCTTCCGTTCCAGGCACCCCCAAACATGCGCTTTTGTGGGCCCGCCGGAGAGGAAAGATTTGAGACCGCCCGTGCGCATGTGAGCCTCATCCCAAGGCAAGGTGCCTGCAAAAAGCACGAAAGATATCTACACTGACTTGTCGTACACTGCGAGCTCTTGAACTTCGAGCGAGCAGAGGCCACCTGTCCTGCGATAGCCATGAAGGACCTGAAATCACCGCGGCATGCAGCTATGATGCACCTACAATTCAAAATTCATATACTGCAGCGTCCTATTTTGCGGCAATTACAAGGGGATACTCGCATTATCTATTCCGACCCCTATATCAGCTTTTCGAAGCATTGCATGGCTGTCTTGGCATGCTGGAACAGTGCCCCACATTCCCACATAATGCTAAGGGTAACTTGCATGAAGGGCCGGAGCTGCTGAAGTCTCGAAGTGCAACTGCAAGAAAGAGGGCTGGGTCGGGCACAGCTGAGCAGAAGCAACAGTAGCTGAGACAAGCTGCTGAGCGCAGCAGCCAAACCAGGTACACCCCACAACACCTTAGTCGCCCGCTGCAGACACTGGATGATCGTTCGATGGGCGAAGGGTTTATGCTATAAAGGCGTAGGACTGAAGCTTTATTTTTGGTCTTAGCCCGACCTCGGCTTCGCAGTGCTTAGGACTACATGACTACACATGAGCATGGCTGCTGGCAAAAAGCTTCCAGCCTCAAGAAATACTGAAAGAGGACCATGGAGTCTCCACCCAACATTCACGTGAGAATCACGATCTGCATCGCGCTCTCGCGTTCGGATTCCTACACGCAGGCAGCACTTCACAGCAGTAAGTCCTCGACACCCATGCCATATAGAAGGTAGCAATGATCCTGCAGGTTCGCCGCTGCACATCACATGCGAATCGGCCCACGAACTGCTCTCACACATAGAGCTGTCTTTTGCTCGTGCGATCTTTGGACACTTTCGGGCGTGTCATGCAAGAGCCTAGAGGGCCTAGCGCCCACGGGGGCAGTCGCGGCGGCTGTGAGAAAAAGTCGCCATGCCGCCAAGCATAGACAAACACTCTCAAACATTGTCAGCTCACAGCGGCGGCCGTCAAGAACTCGGTGGCCAGGGCTCTGCGCCTGCAAGTTCCTCACGAGGATTCAATCCAGGAATCCAGGATCTTTCAATAGTTAGCAGGCAAGGGGTTGTCAGCATTTGCCACTTGGGAGACGAGTGCTATCATATGGCCGGATGCTCATTCGTGCCACAATGCAGCAGTGTTCCTTCTGGTCGCGCCCCGAGTAGGAGGAAAGCAACGCTAACCTCAGCAGTTCGCACATCTCGAATCATCAGGCTGGTATTGCTCCGAACATCATGCTTGTGGGTTTGAAGGGTGCCCCTGATGGAGCTGGCTACACAGCTTCGTCAAGCTTGGAAGTCGACGAGATGTTCATCCCACTCAAAACCACCACTCGAAGGGGCATGCCACGAGCTGCGAGTTTCCAAGAAATCTGGTCGAGATACCGCAAATGAGTTGTGCCCATCCGCCGGGAACATCCTGAGGCAGAAGGGCATGACTTGACTCACTAGCCGCTGTGCTGTGGGTTTCCCGTAGGGTGACAATCTCGAACAGGAACGCAGTCACCGTCCAAACTGTAGAGAATTCCTGTCACCTAGCTGACCTAGGATCCGGCAGGCAACGAGGAGATGGCCACGTCTGGTGCATCGGGCCCACTGTAGACTGGCATCCTGAAGTCTTCAAAAACTGAGTGGACACATAGTGGGACAAAAGCGCAACTTTTCCCGTTAAGGTCAGAGCGTGGTGACGGAAGCTGTCTCGCTCTCCAGGATGGGAGGCTGCGGATAGGGGTAGATTGGCCTCGGAATGGCACACAGCAAGAACACCAAAAGGTTTGGAGGGTGCCAGGCACGCTTTGCTGTAGATGTACATCTGCCGAGAAGCTTCAGCGGCCGGGCTGGTGGCGGAAGCTCCTTGCTGAGGTGTCTGGTTCGGATGAACATATTTTACTTAGAGCCTCGGCTTGGGGTGCACGCAAAAGACAGGCAATCGACAGCCGGCACATTCTTTGGTTAGGCTAGTCTTTGGCCCCGCCGCCAATCAGGCAGAGCGATACAGTGCTGGACAACAGCAAGGCCCTCTGCAATGAGCGCTGGCGTCTGAGCTTGCATGGCGCCCATTTTAATCGGACCCCCTTCCACTCTGCAGCTCCTCCAGGTGCTTCCCTGTCCTGAAGGGACCTGGGACGTCCACATTGGCCTTGCCAGGAAGTATGAGAAGGAGAGCAATGCAGCATATGTCTGCAAGAACCATGTGCTGCACGACAGGAATACTTGTCGGAAGATGCTCAAGAAACTAGTGACTCGTTCTCCACCAGGTACAATATTATTGCAAAGTCCAACCATGGTTGTGGCATGTTGTGGCGCCCCTTTGGCTACTGTATCTGGCATTTACAATAAGTCTTGGCTGTATCCACACCTCTCTTGGCCTCTCCCAGCTCGCCTTGGCCAGCTCTTTTGCATGATTCATCAGAGCCCTTGGCTTGCAAAGGGCTACAATGAAGATGGGAAAAAGCAGACCCATTTCAGTTGAGGTTTTCCAGCGTACAGATCGTGTAGTCGCTCGGAGAGTGGAACGCTCCAGCTAGGCGGAGGGCGCTCTCGCACAGAAGCAGCGCAAGCAGCCCGCATTGCAACTCAACTCCTCCAAAGCAACTGTTTTAGCAGGACTGACGGCAGCGCGACTGGAACCGAAGCACTGTTGGAACTGCTCGGTGGGGTTTTCAGTTCGTTCGGCGCGGCTTTGAAGTCGGATGTGCAGGAACGTCTCTAAGCTTCTCATGGTATGCCAGGCGTGCAACAAGCACCACAGCTCCAAAAGGATTGCATCATCCGATCCTCGCTTGCGTTGGTTGCCCTTGGTTGCTAGAAAAAATCTTGACTATGAGATTGAGGACTTCGGATCCTGTCCTGGATTCTGTCCCGAAGTGGTTTCGCGCGGCGGTATCTAAAGCTCGGAACCCTGCTCGAAACCACCATGCCAACTCCAAGCCCCTCTGCGGTTGAATAGAGAGCGTCCTAAACTCGGCCTCGAGGACATGATGCCGCTGTGTCCAAGAGTCTGTTCGTGCTGCTGCTTGGGCGTCAGCTCGCCCTCAGAGCCCATTCCACTGCCGCCAGCGACACCATTTATGCCTGGGTGTCAGAATGGAGGAAGCATGTAGTGATTCCTCACAGCGGCTGTTAACACAGGGAATCGCGGCCTGAAGTAGCAACATGCACGCAGGTCGCAACGATTTGCGACGCTTATTGCTTACATGAAATCATGCAACGAAATGGCTTTCCAACGAGACCTCGATGCTGCCCTGCGCCATGCCTGGCTGCAAGGGCCGCTTGGGATGTGGCCGCGCACCGTATGTGTCCCCGTGTCCGTATTCGCCGGGACCGTAGCCGCCTGGGCCTGGGACTGGGCTCTGAGGTAGCTCATGCTTGGGTTTGTGACGCATGGTCTGCACGGGGGCTAGGAAGCCGTTTGGTTGCTTTCGCCCAGAGGCCGGGATGCTTTGTCTCCCAAGTGCCGCGCGAGTGGCCGTGCTGACCGGGAAAACGCGGCATGTACCGGCCGTTGTGCCAGTGTGGCCCGTAGTGTCCATAACGGCGATGCCCCAAGCCATTCCGTCCATGCCACTCCCGTGTGTTACCTTCCCACGGGCACTTCTTTAGGCGGCGTTAGGACTTGTGATTGCCAGTGCACACACGGTCTTTCCAATGTGATGCATCTCAGGAGCCCGGGGCAGTGAAGCTGCGAGCACCATCCGATCTCTGAACCCCAGGCCCCAGGCGTCCTTGAACCTTGCCTCGTCACGCCTGCAAAAGCCCTCCAACAGCACACCCGAGCCGAGCCTTCGGAGCCATCACCGCCACCCCAATTCTGGGAAATCTCTCCGGCGGCGTCCTGTTACCGGTGCTACCGGCGTCTCTTTCGGCCAAGTAAGCATCGCAGCGAGGTGGTTGAAAGTTGCTGATACTATTTGCATCCGGAAGCACTCGCGAGCGAAACCTGTCACAACCTGAAGATCGACAGTCCGAGCTGCGCTGCTATCGAAGTCTTGCCAATCTTTTTTCGTCATCTTCGCATGGCCGGCAAACTTCGATGGCATCGAGAAACCTCGGCTTGCACAAGGTTGCACAGGATGACATTATGGACAACTTTACAGTGACTCCAACATACTCCAACAGAGGCTTTAAGCTTTGCTCGGGCCACAGCAGTGTGCGCTGTCGAGCGAGGTTCTGCCGTGATTGGGATTGCAGCAACTACGGGTTTCGGATGTGCAGTCCTGCAAAATTGCTTGAAAGCACGCAACAGCATGCCAGAGCAGGCATCCACACTTTTCATTTCACACTGGACTGCTACAAGTCCACCTGGTTGAAAAAGCTGTCACCACAAGTCGCTTGCGACACATCGCGCCCTTCTCTGCAGCCCCGGTGCTGCTGCGCGGTATCAGGACGCGCTTCCGGCGGTTTTCCCTCCGGCGGTACAGAAAGCTTGCTGCTCTATGCTGCTGCTTGATGGTGCTTGGGGCTCAGCTGCTCATCTCGATTTTGAGTGATTTAGGGCTCCAGGCTTAGACGACAACTTTGAGAATCGAAGAGAACGAAGCCAGGCAAGTCAAAGCTAACACTGTACAAGCGTATGTCAGGACCGTTCAGTTGCACCCTCTTGCAGAAAAAGGCGCAATTCTGCAACCAGCCTTGGATCCAAGCGCTACCACACACAGACACACCCACACACACACACACATACACACACACACACACACACGCACAGACACACACACACAGACACACACACACACACACACAGAGACAGAGAACACAGACACACACACACACACACACGCACAGACACACACACACACACAGACAGAGAACACACGCACACACGCACACACACACACACACAGACACACACAGAGACACACACACAGAACACACACACACACACAGAGACACAAACACACACAGAGACACACACACACACACAGACACACACGGAGCGCACACACACGCATGGACTCATGTGACACACGTGCGTGCGTGTGTGTGTGTGTGTGGGTGTGTCCTCTCTCGTCCACTGCACACTTCTATACCATGCAAGTCTTAACATTGAATTAGCTGGACCACCCAGGCCGACAGCAAATACTTTCAAGTCGAGATGGTACGGATCCTTAGCAGAGCTGTCCTGGCCCTCTGCACTTGTGCTGCAACTTTTAGAGTACGGTGAGTTAACGAAGCTGCATCCAATGCTCTCCTTGATCTGCTCCTCCTGCGTAAGGTTCCTTAGCGAAGTGTGCTTCCAGCGCTAGTGACTAGTAATGAAGAGAGTAGACTGTGCTGCCAATGCAAGCGGATGAAGTATAGCGAGGGTGAGCAGAGCTGAGCTGATCCGGAGATCGGCGCCAAGCGTCACGTGCTCTGCTCTCTTCACCGCCTTCTCCGCGCATTTCTCAACTTTGTACACAGTCTTCGCCGTCTTCTTGACGAGGAAGTTGTTTTTGCATGCCTAGGCTGCAAGCGCAAATCTCGCAGCCTGCCCTCTACTTTGCTTAAAAGCGCTTAAGAAGCATATTTCGGAGCCCTTACAGAACCATTACAAAACCACTTTCTGAGCATGGGACAGATGAACTTCACACACCATGAAGACACCCATCTACGGCGAGCCAATGCCTTTTGCATCCGTGATGATGAGTCTTCCAGGAAGGATCAGTCGAACCTCTGAAACGCGTACATGCGTCGGCCTCAACTCTGCAGGACTTTTGTATGATATGCACGCACAAACTTATGCGATGCAGCCAGGCTTCTTCCGTTGTCAGATATACGTGGACAAGCATCGGCCCCAGCTCGGAACCCAACATGCACTTCTGCAGTTAGCGAGTCTACTGCGAACACTGTCCCAAGGAACCTGAAAGCTGCAAACCCACTTAACACACATGCAGTCTTCGGGCGTCAGCCCAGACGTTGACGACCACGGTACTGGCGTTCTGGCAAGGTCTCGATCGGTCGGCAGGTCGTTTAACATCTTGTCTGCATCCATGACATACTTCTCCTTAGCGAGGCGATGCTCGGAATGAAGTGTCGCATCGCCACGAACATGTTTTGGTCGACTGCTCATGGCTTGGGGAATTCCAGGGGTCAGTAGATGCCATGTGTGCATGCCGGGGATATGACTGCATCGACACGGCGTCGAGACCTTCCGAAAGCTCTCTTTAAGCCCGACCGGCTTGTGGCAGGAATGCTTGTTTACGGACCTGCAGGCGTATCATGGAAGGCATATTCTACCAAGTTGCGCATCCGGATCCGATCAAGAGTGGGGCAATCTTCCTCAGCATTCAGAAGGCTCCCATCTCAAGGACGTGCCACGCCAGGCGCAACAATCGACACAATCACAGGTAGAAGGTCCCAAGTCGGGCATCTAGAGGAGTGTAGCTGGCTTCTGGTCGAATCCATGTTGCAGTACTGGCATTTCAGATTTGGTGTGTGCTCGAAACCTCGGCAAACTAGGATTTCAGTGTTCTACTATGCCATGCGATTCTTTGTTTCTCTGTGGCAAGACTACAAGTGGGAGCAAGACAAAAAGCAAGAGCAAGATAAAGAACAGCAAGAGCAAGAGCAAAATAAGCAAAGGCAGGAGCAAGAGCAGAGCGGGAGCACGAGGCAGAGCTGGAGCAAGAGCAAAATCCCTCAAAAGTCACAGTAGAGACCAAGATACCCCCTAATAAAAACAACAAATTCAATATTTGTATTCCCCCCCCCCCCCCTCCCCCCCC
>CAJNDV010037352.1:800-66616 GCA_905221635.1 Symbiodinium sp. CCMP2456 | reverse complement strand
ACAAATTCAATATTTGTTTCCCCCCCCCCCCCTCGCCCCCGCGAGTTTCACATTAGGGAGAAGGGATTAGACTCACACGAATCTCGATGTCTTGTTCCACAGCGAGAAGACAAGCCCTTCTGGCAAAGCAACTCTGGTCATGGCCAGGCCATCTACGGCTCACGGCTCTGGCGAATCTAGGGCGCACTCAGGGTTCCTTATGTGCTGTAAACATGATGCTAGGGTGCCCCTGCCCGGCTCCAGGGTGAGAGTTTTCCTCAAGGTTTTCGCGTTGAGCAAAAGATTCTGGTCGGATTTGCTCCTTAGGGTTCTCGTNNGGTTCTCGTCTTGGGCAAAAGGTTCCTGCCGGATTCACTCCTTAGGGTTTTCGTGTTGGGCAACAGATTCTCACCTTCTCACCGGATTCACTCCTCAGGGTTCTCGCCTTGGGCAGAAGATTCTCGTCGGATTTGCTCCGGTTCTCGTCTTGGGCAAAAGGTTCCTGCTGGATTCACTCCTTAGGGCTTTCGTCTTGGGCAGAAGGTTCCTGCTGGATTCACTCCTCAGGGTTTTCGTCTTTGAATCGAGGGTTTCCATATGATAAGACAAAAGCCGATGAAGACACCAGAAAACCCTTAATCTTTAGAAGTTCTTGTAAGCATCTGCAGAGCAACCCTTCAAGACACCCAACCGAAACAAAAATTGGACCTAATGCACCAAGCCAAAGGTATCTTTACGGCTTAGGGCTTATAGGGCTTAGGTTTAAGGGTATGGGGCAGGGCAAGTGCAGGAACAGACCCGGGCAGGGGCACGGCAGCCTGATCGTTACGGTGCGTTTAGATGTTTATGTTCAGGGTCGACTGACTGAGCCAGTGCTTGGAATGCAAGGCTTCGTACAGCATACGTACGTATGCTAAATAAGATGCCTATTAAGTTGTGCAGAGTTTCCGCAAGGGATCCCTCACGCTGAAGACGTCATCGGGGTCGCAAGGTCCATGCTCGATTTCTCCTTGTCTTGACAGGAACGACCCGTGCCAGGGGTCTCAGCTGTCGGTTAGGCCGAAAGGATTATGCTGCCTTGCACGTGTCCGCTCTCTATCTGCCGCAGGTTGTTGGTATCGCATCTTTGTGTCGCTCTAGACTCTAAACTAGGTAAATTTAAACTTCGAACGGCCTCAAGCCAGTCCGCAGTCTGCAAACTTCCAAATCTCAGAATCGCTGTAGCAAGCGAGCGATGAACGGGGGGGGCGGCGCAGAACAAGTAACAACACACACACACACACATCGTGCTTTCATCAATGCTGCTTCACAAGGCTCAAGCCGCGAGCAAAACGGTCCTCAAGCCTTTCCGGCCCAAACGAAAATGAACGAGCGAAGCCACTCGTGCCAAGATTCCATCCCATGTAACCACGTCGGGCGGCGCGAGTTTCTAGGCAACAGCGAATCGGAAGCCGCATGAAGAACATGCTTCGTGTTCGTAAGTTTGACTGACTTCAGGGTCCCGGATTGCCGAGAAGGCCTGGGTCGCAGCAAGGCTTCATAATATAACCGAGACTACAGGAATCAATGTAGCTCTCCAATCCTGCCAGCTTGGACTAAGCTAGACGTCTCCTCAACAATAGGGCTCCAGGCTGCTATGCTTCCGAGCAATGATACAGGAGGTATTGTATCAGCGTATCTGTATGTGCGGTGCCCACTGTCCACACGAAGCACAGTGATGTCCCCCCCCCCCCCGCCCCGCAAACGGATGTGCAATGGAGCCTCACCCAAGATCTGGCTTGATAATTTCTGAAACCACGGCAATACGTCAAGACAAGGAGCGCAGCCGCTGTTGAAGCACAACCCGGGGCTTAAGCTCAGGCGCTTGCCCCCAAATGCCAAAGGGTAGCTACGTTCTTGTTCACAGCCTTCAGAGGCTTTATATATATATATATATATATATATATAGTTTACGCCTCAGACAACGCCAACAGCCCCTACATATACATATGTGCTTGGCTTTGCGCCCAGCAGCATCTGCGAAGCATGCAAGGAATTCCAAAGTGAAGCGGCCAAACGCCATGCTCGAGAGTGACATGCTGGGCCAACTGCGCACAGCAAGGTCGACAGGTCACTAAACCCCGACATCGTTTGCTCTCTCGACCCCGCAACTGATGGACTGTCACTGTTGTTTCTTGTGATCGGTGGACAGATCAGACCAGGAGTTTAGGCCATCTGTGTGCTTGCGGCGTCTGTCGAAACTTGCGGCCAAGCAGCGAAGTCTTTCACCTTGCCCTTGGGAAGTGCAAGCCTCAGTCGGCTGAATTTGCTCTACGAGTCCAGACCCCGTGCAGTTGCTTGAGTGCTGAAGTTCGCATTCTTGCTTTTGCTTTGCTCCCCTCGCCTGTGATGTGAGGGTAAGTTGGTGCAGTCTTGTGGTGACTTTTCTACCGGCCCTTCTCTGGGCCGGTTACCTTGTTGCTGCTTCTTCAACCAAAAGGTTGCAGTTGTTGCATCCTCTCAAACCTTCACAGTGAACTCCTTTCAGCCTGGTTACCTGGTTGCACTCGAAAGCTTTTTCAAATTGTGCGTGTGTGTGTGTGTGTGTGTGTGCGTGCGTGCATGCGTTTTGCAAGCGCGCAACTCCGGAGGTACCGTGCAGCCATTTCGCAATGCAACCTTCCTTTGAGTAGCGGTACAGTAGCAATCTCGTCGCAACGACACCAACAGCGAGGACATGCCGCAAATTTGAAGCCAGTACCAAGTCGTGAGCGGCAACTACGCCGTAACTACGCACCCTGGCCACGTTCGGCCGTTTGTGAAACAACAAGCCGTACAAGCCAAGTCGAGGCATGTCGATTCGCTCCCTTCCCTCAGAGCTCGAGGCCCAGACCCTCCATACTGCCCGTTGAAGTCACCACCCATTCGTGGGCCATTGCCCAAATTCACAAGTCTCCGGCCTGGGCTTGACCATCCTCAGTGCTTCACAGAGCGCTTTGACCTCTCGCTCTTAACCGCGATGCTTGTGCAGCTTAGATTCCATCTTGGTCCCCCTGGTATGGGAATCTCCGTGGCCGGCGCCGACGTCGACCATTGGGGCCAGGAGAGCCGTAGGCGGCATCAGGCCCGTAGCCTCGGATTGAGTCCCAGGAAGAGTCTGCTCACATGAGCAGCAAGCCGAAGGAAGCTCCTTATACTGGATCCGATGACTGCGCAACCTCGCCTGAAGGTGATATCGGCAGGGCTTCTCGTCGAGTTTTGCAGAAAGAACGAAGCATCCAGATTCAGATTCGACGCGCTTGAAGAGCTTTGATTGTACTGTACTGTTTGCTGCCTGGTTCCTCCACCGTAGCGGTCATAGCCACTGCCACGACCCCTGCCGGCATAGCCGCCATAGCCTCTGCCTAGTCATTTTGCTCCACTAAGAGCAGAAACCACTCCAAGACTGCGATCAACCTCCGGTTCCGATCATTTGTTCCACGGGTCTCTCTGCTCGCAAGTACCGAAGATTTACAGCTGTGGAAAGCATGTTGTGTATCTCGCGAATACGGCGTGCTGCTGAAGGCTCTGCATACGCATCTCCATATATAGCACCACACAAGCCCAACCCCCCGCGAGTCTTCTCATCGAGAAGCAGGCGATACGTATGCTGACGATGCCTCAACTGCTAGTCCAAGCACATGCTATAGACGCCCCAAGCCAGAGGCGCCATGATGCCTTGACATGAGGAATAAGTCTCCAAGGCCAAATTCAATTTCACCACCTGCCTGCCAGGCCAGCTGGCCCGTCTGGCCCGAAGGGCCCCCGACCGGCACCCTTGCCTGAGAGGCGCAGAGTGGGTTGTCGTGTGCTGCTTTAGGACCTCATCTTTGTCCGGCTGTGTGGACTGAAGGATACTGAAGGGGTGTCGGGTCACTAGCTCGTGAGTCTAGGGAGTCTAGGTCTTGGGCTGCGATTGGAGGAAAAAGGATTCGAAGATCAGATTCCCTACAAAGCCCCCCAAGCTTGCCTGCGGTGATTGAAACTTCGAAACATAAAGCTCCTGCCCATGGCCTTGCCCTGCCATTGAATTCATCGCGTTCCCGAGCATGTCAACCTCTTCCTGCATCGCCTCTCAGGAATGGAGGATCATGGATCAGAGCGATTCAGAGCGCGGAAGGGTGTAGAACACGTTACATGCGCAGCTTCCGGCCAGGAGGCCCTACGTCACCGCGTGATGAGCGGAGCCTCGTCGAGGGATTTGCCCGACTTTTTCGCGAGCTCCATCGCCAGAGCTCTTGCCTCAAACAGCGAGGGGAAGAGAGGAACTCAAGGAGTGGCTTCGCGGGTATTAGTATTGAAATTGTGTTAGGGACACATCAATCTCAGGCAGAATCGATACGGACTGCGGCACCCTTACCCACCTTCCATCCCACAGAGATGGTCCAAAAGACAAATTCGTGCCTTCACTTGATCATCTCCAATAATTTGTTGCGTGGTGCGGGGGTCCATATCTCTCAAAAGACAAAACCGCACTCAAACCCAGAACCCGACACAGCTGGCGGACGAGATGGATGCACGAAGACACTCTACTTCACTCACGACAGCATTGATTGTCTTCTGGTTCGTGCCACTTGTAAACAGGAGATTCTCTCGGCTTGTCTGAGAAGCTCGGCCTGGAGTTCATCCCGGAGCTCAGGTGAAATCACGCGCACCTGGTGCGGCAGCTGGGTGCAGAATACCGCCGTGAGTGGCCCAGGGAACCAGACCAAGGCTTGTCGACACGCAGTTGTGGCGCCTTGGTTGGCGGCCTGGGTGGCGTCAGCTCCTCGAAGCTCGTCACGGACCTGGGCTTCTTCGGCGGCATCTTGGCTCCAAAAAAGGATTTTTCAAGACACTGTTTCAACTCCGGATCACGTCTTTCAACCTAAGCCTATCGTGAAGGAAACTGTGCCGGATGAGGGCGCCTAACGTGCAGCAAGGCACAAGAGTCTGCTCAGCAAGCTACCAGGCATGGGCCGCTTGCGCGCAGGGAAAAAGCTGGCATTGGGTTGTACGAGCCCGCGCATGTGCAAGCTTCTGCATATGTTGGTGGCATGGGAGGCTCTAGCATCTTCGGGTGCATGGAAACCCTTTGAGCGGGAAGGCTAGCACTGGAACATGCGATGCAACCGCTTGAAGTCAATGGCGTCTAATCTAAGCCGTGCACCGAATGCTGTGCCGTCGTGCCCCCAAACACGCAACACGCGCTCGAGCCGGACTTCGGAACTTGAGGCCTCTCCGTCACAAAATGCTGTGTTTCCGACGACCGGACCGCCGGACCCCCTGCCCCAGCGCAAGGCTTGGATTCCTAGGCATCGCGAAGTCCAAGACATCAGCCGGCAAGGGCGAACCTTCCCAGAGAGCACTAGAACTGGGCGGACAAGTCGAAGTGCCGGGGCTGAGAGGCTGAGGAGAGGAGCTGGGAGCAGCTACGAGGGGGGCCGAGCACCAAAGCTACGTCGTTCAGCCCAACGAAATTCGTTCGTCAAAACGGCGCAGAACTTAAGACTCTCGAGGCGTCCAGCACAAGTCCCGTCTTTGCTAGCTCTCCAAACTTTTCCCTGCAGCGAGGACCTGCCAGTTTGAAGAGGGGCTCGATCGGCCTTCCGTCAGTGGGCTTTCAGCGTAGGCTCGGCGAGGGATTTCCTGGGACCTCGTTGTACTGCTGGAGAGGGCCAGTAGTCAGAAAGTACTTCGCAGGTGCTTCTTCTTAACCCTTGTCAAAACTCGGCTGATGGTGAAGTCGAGTGATGTCTCCAATCCGTTCAGCAATTCAACGAAACAAACCTACGTCGCGGCTATGCTCTGCGACGGTGACCCCGGAATGTTCAACAAGCTATGTGCCGCATGCCAATCGCAAGCTTCCTATCGGCTAGCAACAGGTACTGGATGCTTGGATAGGCTCTCCCTGGCATCTCTTGACTATGCCTCAGCATGGCCACAGCCAGCATGCGGAGGGCGTTGTACTGGACCTGACGATGCAGAACGGAGGATTGGACTCCAAAATGCGCATTTGTTATACAATAACCAACTGTGCATTTAAGGACTGCCGAACCCCCGGGACAATTCACCTCCTTATATAAATAAAGCGTGAAGAAAGCAAACCAAAGCCTAGCATTCTGACCCACGATCTCCTCTGGATAAGTCCGGCATGATTCGTTCTCGGCTATTAGTGGCTTCTCTAAGTTGTGTAGTTTCTCCGTTTACCAAGTTTGTTCGTTTGCCCGTCATTATCATCATAACAGGCAAAGATTACAATATGTACCCGATACGATCCGGTACTGCTGTGGTGCTCCTGTGTTGTTCATCTTTTATCAGCATTATTCCGTGCATGCATGCCTCCTTACAGACTGCACATAGCATGAAATTACATAAAAACAAAGCAATACAATCAAGCAGCATGGTCTGAATTTGATTGTAGTTACAACTTACATCATCAATCTTACAGGTTGAGGGAACGCGAGCCAACCCTGTGTTGAAACCGATTTACCATAATTTTGTCACCCACTTGCCACGCCATCGACAGCACTGCGGGGGGTCTTGACAAAGTAATGAAAGTGATGCACTGAACTGATGGCACGGCTTGCTCATATTCAATGATTACACTGATTACACAGACTTAAAGATTGCATGAGGCCCCTGCCCAGGCCATGTATCCCATCTGCAGCAACGCCATCGCCATGACTGCACCGACTCCAACCTCAAACGCCGATTACAGGAGCCTGTGTTGCTGGGGCTTCGGTATACTGGCATTTGTGGCGTAGAGGAGCTCTTAACCCCGTCCTCTATGCAACGATGCTCTGTGTGGGCATCCTACGCTCTGTTTCGGAAGCCGTTTCTCACCCTATACGCCCAAGCCTCCAAGCCATTCCAACCCATACGGGTAATACGGGTGCCGTGCATCGTGAGTATGCTCTTCCAAAGCTCAAAACACAGATTTTCGCCTCCCCCCTTTTGCTGAGGTCCCCAACGACCTGCAGCAACACCGCGGCAGGGATGGGCACTGGCCCACTTTGGGCATCGGCGGTGCCTGCTAAGCGGCCGGCCACCTCAGGAGCGTTGATTTGGATTTGGGTAAAGGTGTGTCGGCGCTAGCTGCTGGGCTACCATGACGCTTTCGGAGAAAATGGCCCGGCATGCCGAAACCTTAAAACCTCTCAGCCTTTGATGCCCAAGGCTTTCAAGTTCAACCCCCGAAGAGCTCCTGTGGCTGTGGCATAGTCTTTGCACTTGCGCACGCAAGCCTCGAATGCCCAAGGCTTCGGTCTTCATGCTCTTGCAGCGGTGGGGTGTGGAAAATGTGCAGTCTCGCAGCTCGCATGCATAGCTTATGCAACAAATCCCAGAACGAAAGCACATCATAGGATCGCGGGCATACCATGCCTCTGCACGCGCGACAGCCACAAGCATCAACAGGGAAACGCCAGCACACCACTTGCATCGCTCTTTGTATCAATGCAATATGCAGTCGAGGACCCCGCCGTTCCATATGGCTCGAAAGCTCGTCGCTTCACTCCAAGACGTGCCATCACCTCCAGAAGCAAAAAGCTCCAGTCTCTCGAACAGTCTTGGGCGTCGAAGCACGAAAGGCAACTGAAGTGGACACGGTCGCTCGAACCGTGCTCGTGGACCAATTCCCCGTGCGGCCTGAACGTGCATGTAGTTATAGAAACGATTCCACTTTCACCTGACCTGTGGAGCTTCCTCGGCCCAACAGGCGGGCATGCTGTCCTCACGAGCAGTGAACAGACGATCTGTCATCTTGTCGTTCCAAACTCAGAAGCCAGTGCGAGGCCGTGACAGCAGTACTATTTCACAGAAAACGGCACCTGCGGGCCCGTCAGGCCTTCAGCAGGTCTACCCAGTCTCAGATGCTTATACTGCAGCTATAACTTCGGGCCTTAACCGAAGCAATAGGAGCAGTCCTAGGAAGAACTACGTACCACCCGGTTAAAGCCCCACAGCAGTCGATGTGATTAAGGTCTCGTCTCCCGCGCCTTCATCGTGCAAACGCCGACCAAGCCAATCTCGGCGACGCTCACACGACATCACGCTTCATAACACTTCACATTCTGTCGTGAAGCTCGGAAAGGCGAGCCACCGAGAGTATGGGAAAAAACAATGCCTATAGGTCTAGGCAGAACATCTCTGAAGACAGTAACTTTTTGGGAACACTCTTGGAGTGACCCGCCGTCGGTGGTGCCGTAACAGTCAGATCCCGCCCAAACCACACGAATACATATCCCACAAGGAATCCATACCTTTCGCTACCTCTTCTGTGCAGAAGCTGTGAGAACTGCCAAAACACTTCTGATGTCCAGTCCGCTGGGCCCCATGCATAAAGCCTCGGCATAGAGATGGCTCGGGCTGAGTTCAACGGACTGTGCTGGAAGCATCAAAGAGCTTGACTTCACTGGCCCAGATCTTTCTGTCTGCTACACCATGATGAAGTCTGTGTTCGCAGAAAGTCTGTGCTTGCGCTTTGGATTCGGGTCACGGAACTCACTAACGAGGAACGGAGGTATCTCAAGTTCAAGCGTGTCGAACAACACCTCAGCCCCGAGCAAGACCACGACAGCGCAAGGCACGATGACCATGGAGGTATCCTCTTTGGGGGGCTCCTTGCATCGTCAATGGCATCCATGCTCCTACAACCGAACTTCCAGACCTTTCCCGACGGCTTTCGAAACCTAGGCTTGGCATCGAAGAAGGACCGGCCTTCGTCAAGAAGAGCCTCGGAAGAGCGCAGGAACCCGGACTTGTAAGTCCCGGCACTCTTCGTCAGCGATCCCTGAAGCATGTTGAAAATGCCAAGAACATCTCGCGGCGTAAGCACCGCACACCACCCGGGAGATCTCATCCGCCAGGCACAGGGCACCTCAAGGCGGGCAGATTCTTAGATACTGGATGCAGTCCTGCTACAAGGCACCAGCATTGGGAAGTGCAGGGAAGAGCACTAGTACTCTTCTGCCGGCAATCATGATGAAGCTCACCTCGAACCTCTGCAAACCTGGACATCGTAACCTGCAGACCTGACCTCGACTGCACATGTTGAGACTTACACTGACACCTGCACATGCTTCCCGGCTGCCTCAAACGACGCAGAAGAAAACTATTGCAGCTCGAATGGACGACACAGAGCCAATTCTTGAGACGACGTCTGGCGATGATGCAGTGTTGGTCACACCAAGTCGAACAGAAAAATGCCTCCAAAGCCAACCCTGAAGGCTTTCCTCGCACTGCGGGATAGGAGCCAAAGCAAATGACCAAGACCAGCGAAGCCTCGACAGTGATTTTTTCGCTGCCGGCTCGGGCTTGAGGGCATCCAGCTTCGCGATTTCCGGCCTAGCCTGCTGAGCCTGCTCGTCCGAATTTCAGGTCCAAGCCCCTTTGCCATACTTGCTCTATCAGCTTCCAAATGTCTCCGTCTTGCAGACCCTACCCGTGCGATCACTGGTCATCTAAAGTTGGCCCAGGCACCAGGGTGTGCCACCTGGGCGACACCTGGCAGGTATCATCACAGCAGTTGCGTAGCTTCAAGTTCCAACTTGCACGAGGAACTCCGGTCCGAGCGAAAGCTTGATGCGAAAGCCGACAGCCTGGCTGCTGCCCATCAACAACGGCACCTCGCGGGGTTTCTTCTTGGAAGGAAGGTCTCACTCCCAAACCGATCGGGGTCCCCCAAAAACTCCGAAGAGATGCTCTCTTCAAGGAGCTGCATTATAAGGTCATAAGGCCTGCCAAGACGCACAGGTGGTCACGGCCAGGAAGCACATAATCAGCTCAGCGACGTAGAGGCTGAACCTTGCTGAACCCTCAAACCCAACCATCTCTGCACACGAAGCACTGAACAACCGTTGGTATGCGCCAGCACCCTGGAATCACTGGAAGGTTTCGGCAAGCGCAGGTCGCAAGCAACTTTCTCGCTCAATGCACCCGTGGCTGCTTTCCCTGGATTCTTTTTTTCCCTCTCGCATGGCAGAGAACTATGCTCACAGGCGAGGTTTAGGGTTTAGGGTTTAGGGATGCTGGGTATGATGTCAAGATGTCGAGTGCAATGAGGTTGGGACATTGCGGCATTATGGCGGACCCATTCTCTGCTACTAAAGCTGAACCCCGAGCTCCCCTCCAGACTCAACCGCTGAATCAAGACACTCACAGCTTGAATCAAAATCTGATCCGGGCCACGGGTTCGACGGCAGAACCCCAAGCACCTGGATGACCAAGCAACAGATTGCGTTACGTTCTCTAGGTTCCAGTGACGCTTGAGCTGTCAACGCACGAGCCGGTGAGACTCCAAACCGGTCAACCCACATCTCGACTCCAACTCAGACTTGAGGCTTGAGTACAATCTGCTCTAAACAGCCCAGGTTGAAAAGGCCGAGCTGGTTGAGTCTGCTCTAGATGCTATCGGAACTCAATCACCGGAGTCTGCTGTGTGGGGATGCGTTTTATGTCTAACTTGTTAAACGTCAAGGATAACGATTCTAGACTAAACACCAACTTGCTATGTGCCCCACACTGCCCTATACGCTCCAAGCCTGGTCCTCAACCCTGCAGCACCGAAGCTTAAAGACTTCGTCCTTGCAGACTCTTGTTCTGCTTGCTGTGCTGCCCAAGCACCCACTGGTCCACCAACAAGTACCCGGTCAGCGAGGAAAGCGTAAACGCCAAAGCAGCCTCTTTGCAGGAAGGACACATGAACCCCACGCGCACTCGGGTACTCATGTGCGGCATGTCCTGCATCAACAACCAGATTCCTGCTTCAGTGGCATCTGCTTCGCAGGGCTCCAACTCCAACCCAAGGCGTTTCATGCAGTCCAAAGAAAAATGAAAATGTATGGCTTGGTTTTCGGGAGCACATCCATTTGCAAGGAAAGAGCGGCTTGGCAAACGACGGTCTCCAAGCTGATAGCCCTACCCCCATGGAGCCTCCCACGGGGAGTAGATATCGACCTCCAGCGGGAGGCTTTGGGTCGTGACACAGGACCCGATGCTGGCTCCATCGGGCTACAAAGGACAAGGGAACAGTTTTTGCCGACGCCGACGCTTTCACGGCTCTTTTTTGGAGGCCCTGAAGGCTTCGAGGCAAGTCTTCCCCCGGCACCTGCGAGATTGAAAACTGGGCCCACCCAAGCGGTCTATCTTCGACACTCTCACCGTGTTGCTAGTGTTTAAGCTCCCTGGACACAAACCCGAAACGAGCAGTCTTCTGCATAGGATTTCAGGTCGGGCGATGATATTAATATGGCTTTGGGGAGAAAAGTCCACCTCTTTGCTACCGGGCAGTACTTCAGAGACATGCACTTGGTGCATTGTGGAACGTTGCTTGAGTGGATGCTTGCCGCGACAGGACGTGAGCCGTATAGTCTAGTCACTCTAGTCCGCCCGATTCACGATGCCCTGAACATTCCCTTCCCCGGCTGCCCGACCCAATCTCAGCTTTGCTGCACAGGTTGGCTTCATGCTCAATCCGCGGCGGAGACTGAGGCGTCCGCCGAGAAGAGATCTAACGGCCGCCTGCCAGGCGAGATATTCTAGGATATTCCGAGGTCCAGCAAGCTAGCATCAACGGCCGAACAATTCATCCATCAAATGCGGCAAACAGCCACCGAAGCATGGCTTCACGATCAACCTTGGAGATGGGGCGCGAGTAGTGGAGTGTTTATGGCCGCATTTCGGGGCCACAACCATATCACTTGAAGATGAGAACACTACGAGTGCTATTTGTGTGTGCATTTGTGCCAGATCTCAGAGAGTTCAACTTAAACCCATTGCCCCATCTCTGGCCTGCCCTGCAAAAGGGCCGCCGTCACACAGATCAGTCCAAGCCTGAGATGAGTCCCGAGTGCTGTCTCCCTTATCCGAAAGAAGCACATTTTATGACCTGCAATAGCCAGAGGCCGAGCTTTTGCCGATACTTTACTTGCATGCTGATCGGAGCTACAAACAAAAGCACAACTGGTGGAAGATGGGACTGTGTATTTTCGGGGCTTCAGCGCCTCTGGCGAGTTTCAAAGCGTTTAGTAATCCTGTGGAAGGAGCGAGGCACCAAGAGAAACAAAGGGCCACACCAACACTGTCAAATTTTAAATCTCACTCGCACTTGGAACATCTACGCGATTGAAACACCTTCTTCTGCATTGAGCTATACTTGCACAAATATCAGGAGGCGGGTATCCAGCTTATCGTATTGTCATCATGAGGCCACACAGTCTAGTATTATACTTTAGCTCTTCACGCTCGGACAAGTCTCGCGATAAACGGCTCCATCTCTCTACCTGCACGCAGGACGCTGCTCCGATTCCGGGAGTGCGTTTCAGTACTCGTTCTGACAGCATCCCTAGTCATGAATGCCTGTATCGACGTATGAGGGTATGTGTGTATGCATCTATGCCTGTATCCATGCGTGTAAAGGATTATGCCTGTGTATACACACATGCATGCATACATACAGACGCACACGCACGCGTATCTACGCACACACGCAACCCACACACACACACACACATTACATATATATATATATATATATGCATACACGCTGGACCTTCCCGATGTACCTACCAGCGGGGTGTGTTCATACCACCGGCGTGTGTCGGCAGAACCTCAAGCGCATGGGCGCTGGTGACAGCCGTACTGCTCGCAAAATATCGCCATGTCTCATGCCTTCCCTACAGCTTCACAGTCCAACAGTAATTGCAATACAGCTCTTATTGCTTCTGCTAGAACCCATGCCCAATTAATATCAATTTCATATTTGTTGTTGAATGTGTTACGTTCGTATTTCTCAAGCCACACGATGGGGAGATAAGGCTCATGAAATACAACTTGAGTAGCTACTCGGTGCAGCCGTACAATATAGGGACAGAAAACCAACCATGAGGCAGAAGTTGCTAGTTCTTTCGTGGGAACGTTGCTACGGCTTATTTCATTGAGAATGGGATAGCAACAACAAAACGCGTAAATGCGCACACAATATTCACTAGCGACGAGGCAATGAAATTCCAATGCATAACTGGAACATGGCAATATTTTTATGGTGTACATACTCGTGTAATAGTCAGAAGATGATAAAGCTGTTGGGAGCTTGTCGCGAAGAAGGGTTATGGTATCATGTCAATTCATCCAACCCTTCCGGTGCGGATTGAAAGCCTTGATTTCAGGCATCGCAGATTAGCATGACACAGGGATCTTCCATGGTTTGAGGCTCCTCGACCCCGAAAACATTGGGACCAGGAGAAAATGTTTTCGAGGTCCAGGAGCCTCAAACCATGGAAGATCCAAATAAAACCAACTTTTTTGGGCGCACGCTGCCCAGAGACTTTCCGGCCTTGGTTTCATTGGTTTTATTGGGACCTTCAATTTCTCAGCACTTTGGCACCCAAAAACCCGCGAAACCATGACAGGTCCCAATAAAACCAATGCTGGCGAGTCTCTGGGCAGCGCGGGCTTGGAGACTCCAATACATTCGTATTATTGGCGTTGTTGGGCCCTTCCATGATTTTCCTAGATCCCCCAAACATTGGGACCTCTCATGGTTTAGGGACTCTTTGAGCGCGAAAATGCCGGGAGTTGCAATTTTTGCCCAATACATTGGGACCTCATGGTTTCGCGACTCCGTGAGTGCGAAAGTGCTGAGAGGTCCCAATGTTTTGGCGGCCTAGGAGCACGATACCATTGAAGGTACCAATAAACCAATAACGCCGATGCAGGTCCAGGCAGGAAAGGCAGGCATAGGATAGGTACATGGGGGGGTGTGCGGCTTAAACCGGATTTGTTTGGAAGCTCGCTCTTGTACTGTAGAAAGGAAACGATGCTCTAAATCCCTATTATATCCACAAGAGGCAGCTCCCAAATAAACCCTGTTGATGTTCCCTGAGAGGGGGGGTCGGGGCAGACAACTAGTTAATTTAACTAGTCTCACTGCTTTATGTTTTTAATTATTGGGGGGGTTCCCGACCCCAGACCCACCCTCACCAGGATATCAATTAGTTCAAGTATTTAATGCATTGAAATATTAGAAATTCCCGGCCCTGGGAATTAAATTATTGGGAGGGTGGGTCCGGGGCTCCGACCCCCCGCTAACCTGCCGGGGGCCGGGACCCCCCTCCCAACATCGAAATTGTTTACATTTTTTTTAGCTCCCGGCCCGAATTAAATGATCTAAAGTAAAGGTTAAATATTGAGGGAGCCTCCAGCTTTAAGTTATTAAAAATATTTAGTTCGGGCCGGGAACTTAAAACAAACAGTTAACTACTTTAAACAATTGAAATGTTGGGAGGGGGGACCCGGGCCCCGGATCCCCGTTCCCGACCCGAAATATGCCTTCAACCAGCCAGCCAAGCAGGCAAGCAACATACGTACAAGAACACATACGTTTACATGTCATTAATATGTGCCAAGCCGCTGACTCTTTCCCCCATGTCACCTGCGAATCTGCAGACCGGACAGGTAAGCGACGCAATAGCCACTCAACAACCCATCTTCGGTTCACACTGCAGCGCCATGACAAAAAACTTGAACATGAACAGGTCGTTCCTTGCAGTGGCTTCCTGTCTGATCCAGTTCACGGCCCTAGAATCTGAATCTGTTACCAGTACCTGGTTGACTGATGTCACGTTCCTGCGTCGTCACGTTCAGGAACTCGCGTGAGACTCGCGAGACTGTGTCCGCTTTTGCGGCCGGAGAGCTGATCGGCTCCGGCACGGAGGGCCTTTGGGCTTCGCTGGCAGACCTCAGAGCACAGAGTCGGAAGAGGGGAACCAAGCAGCTTGAACTTGCCTTGCCTTCCCCAACTGCAGAATTTATCCCGCGAGAGAAAACTGCTGCCGAGCAGCACATTTGCGGCTGCCAAGTCCTCACACTTCACTCCGTTTCGGTGCTTGGCTGTACTTCCGGGTCACGAAACCTTCATGTTGAAATTTGCGGGTATGTCTCGCATGTTCAGCTCTCGCCTGACGAAGGTTCCTGAGTGATGCTTTCCATCTCTTGGCCAAAATGTGCTTTGTGGCGGCCTGGTGCGATTCAAGGTCGTCAGAAGTCAGTCATAATCTTGCCGCTTAAATGAATGGACAGAGCCTTGGATGCCATGTTTCATGTGCGCGCAGGGGTCCTGCTTCTGATTTGCGTATCGCAGCCGTTGCAAGCTGGCGATGCAGTCCTGGCAGCAAGCAGTCGTCAGCTGCAGTTCTAAATCGAGCCCTGCGGGCACCACTGGAACTTGTGTCAGTAGACTCCAGATCGATAGTAGTCGTGCAGTCCATGGAGCTATATAATGTAGGAATGTAGGGACCAATTATGCCAGCGCAATTCTCCAAACAGTGCAAGACCACCTCAGCAACGCGCCATTCTGACGAGGACGTCACGACCACAGTCACTTGCGAATTGCTTGAAAAACTCGGGTCGAAACTACTTGCCATCCGTGTTTTTCCAGCATTCACAACATGTTGCCCCTCGACCATTGACGCACAACCAGGAGACCAGCAAGCGACCACAGAGAACAGGACATTGCCAAAGTGCTTCTTCCACCCAAACACTGGCACATCGAGCATCCGAATGTCTTCCGCCCAGTACGAGCGGGATTCAGCAAGCATTCCTCCAAGTACTGACGCGCTTCGGAAGCACGACACGTATGCCCCCACTTGGCATGCGAAATCCAGATGAACGCCCGAAATCTTTTCCTCCAAGTACTGTGTCAGGCGAATCCTCCACAAGCAATACTGGTAGGATGTCAGCGAAAACTACTGGGTATCCCCCAGCCACAGCCGGAGACGAGCGCTGCTAGCATCCTGTGTACTAGAAGGATGCAGGGCCCCGATTGCAGCCTTTTGCTGCAAACAACAACAGGGTGCAGGAAGCCTTTTATGCATGCGCATGCTTGTGTGTGCACGGGGGCTCAACAACCACATCGTGTTAGCTAGGGAAAGACGCAGCTGAGCAAGAACCATACTTGTAGGACCATAGGGTTGGGATATCCCAGAATCCCCTTTTTGATTAACAAGGCCATAAGGTGATGATATCCCACTCAAATTTTACGCATGCACACTGTTTTGTTTCTTGACAATGGTTTGCATGGCGAGTCCCCGTTTGCTGGTATACTGCCACTGGCATCACCAGATCCGAGGCAGTTGATGTGAGTTCGGCTGTCAAACCGACCAAAGTGCTGGCCCAGGTTGCACCAACTCATGTTTCAAAGAAACACAGTCCACCCCAAAGAAAAAACCGAAGCCCGACTTCATGTGCGCCCTCTCCTCTAGCTGCTCTGCAAGAGCATTCTCTTCTGAGGCGTTGGTGGCCCCTGCGGGTCTGTTCTGCTTCGTGAATGTGCTGTGGTTAGCTGGGCACAGTATTCCTGAGTTCCGGCGCAGGATGACATGATACGACGTGTGACCGCGCAACTGCAAGCTTTACACTTTACTACACACAAGTTTGGCGAAGTGGCTGTAGTAGTCTGTATATGCCGGATTGGAAGGGTGCCCTAGCACTTCACATTCGAGATCAAATTTGTGGGCGGTTGGGGGGTGGGGGGTTAGGGGGGGGAAATGGGGGCCTCTCGAGTTCAAGTTGGAATATGCCTAAGAAATTGCAATCTCAAGCGACCCTACGGCTAGTTTCCAAACTCACGACAAGTCATTAAGCATCAGGTTGGAGTTTACTCGGCATACTTCTGGCCAGAGGGCGATGCGATGCGCGGGCAGGGAATCAAGGCACGAATATAGCCCTTCGCAGCTGGAATTCGAAGCCCAGTATCTGCAGGCATTCTCTAGCCTGAGTGCTCTAGCCAGTCCAAGGCATCGTACTTCTCGGAAGCTAGTTGCTCGAGCGCCTCCAGGGAAACCATGAGCAAAGCACTCACAACACAAACAACTGCGAGCCCATTCTGTCTCAATTCTGGGCTCAAGGTAAAGTCAAGCCCATCGTCCAAGCGAGCTGATCTAGCCAGTAGTACAGGGAGATGGCCAACAAACTCGCTGTGAATTTCTTGCTCGGACTGCAACGGACTCCCAGTTGAATCTAGCAATCTAGCCTACCCGTAACAGGTTGGGACCTCTCGCTTTTTGGGCTTGATGGCGTGCAACTACACGTCCTCTGCATACACATCGCCTGAACGATCCGCTCTTTTGCCTCCAGTGCCTCAGTGCACAGTCTGACGCAGTCTGACAGAGTGCAATGCCGGAAAATACATCCACCCTTCGAAAAGTCTGCAGCACTTAGCTTCTCTCCCGACATGATCTCACAGCTCAATATCTCCCTCCCTGCCTAACTTGCCTATGCAAAGAACTATACTCAACTGTGGATGAACCGTTCAGAAGTGCATGCCTGTGGGCAAGGGCTCCCTGGCTCCCTCCCCAGTGCCTGGCTGGGCATAAGACTGCTGAGCACCAGCAAGCAAAGGCCGAGCCGGCCAAGCCTCGGAAGGTTCCCGCTTCAGAAGCGCAGGGGAGCTGGGGTGGAGAGACGCTGAGCGCAGACTTGTTTGCGCAACCCAAAACAGATCGGCTGGGTTCATTTCGCGACACTTAACCCCATCTCCTTCTTGACAATCCACGAATCTCACTTCTATCCATTAATTTATCCATCAGTTCTAGCTGTGGATCGGTGCTGTGCCTAGTTATATATATATATATATACACATGTATATACATATACATGTCTATATGTATGTGTATATGTGAATACCATCATATTAGATCCGGGTGCGGACGGCCCCCCCCCTCCCCCGCAACGGTTGCTACCGCCCGGGGTGTGGTGTCGTTTGCGATTGGGGTTTGCCGGGGGTCATCATCATAATCATCATCATCATCATCATCTCCATCATCTCCTGGCAACAACTGTCGCCTGTCAGAAACACGATCCTCGTGACAGTTGCATGTTTAATCACCTCATGTCGGAGTCACGGTTGCCAAGTGTCCACTGTCACAAGGATCGGGTGTTTGGAACGAGACAGTTGATGGTTTTGGAGCCGCCATGTGGGAGAGTTCGCACAGTCACAGGGATTCGACATGTTTGGACTCGGGCGGGTCGAGGGGTCGTGGTTGCGCCCCGACGCCCCCCCCCCTCCTCCCTCTTCCCCCCTTCACACTGTGGAACGGCTTAAGCCTTGAGCTTGGGACGTGTGCTGAAGGCTACTTTCTTTTTTGGGGGATACCATTTCCGGGGGGAGGGGGGGGAGGGGGGGCCACAACGCACCGCGCGCAATGTTTTGTATGTCTCCAAACTTACGCAGGCTTGCACTTTTGAAAACATATCTATCTTCTGGCTGTGTACCCATCATGCTTACGGTCCTGTAGACAGCTCATCCATGAATCTCATGCTCGACACATCGAATCTCGCTCGCATCTGCCTCTTCGCAATCCAATCTTTAGATGCCAACCTTACGTGGTCTGATGGTCAGATGGTCGTCTCTAACTCAACCGAGCTATCTTGCAATCTCGCGATCGAGCGGTGAAGTGACTGGTTTGCGGGCTGATCGATCCATCAATTCTCGGTATGACTACCGACCTAGTATCTAACTGTGATCCCGTAGTGAATTTAGATGCTACATCAATCTCTCCCTCATAACTCTCTTCCAGATATGCGGAGCAATGAAGCCACCTCTCGAACGATGAGAAGCATAAAGCTTCTCTTGCTGTTCTTGTGCATCCCCTCGACGATCGGCTCAAGAAATGTCTGGTTAATTTCGCGACCACACCACATGAGTTGCTTGAACATGTGACCACTCGTGTCTCGTCACCTGCAATCCTGCAGTCACAGCAAGACTGCACAAGATAAAAACTGCAAGACTCACAGCAACAAACTCCTTCCTTCACCCAACTGCCACGGCAAAGTGAGCGGCCGTCTTTCCACGGAGCCCGTGCAGCTCCATGGCATTGCAAAGCGGTCGGGGGTCGATGTCAGCAGTTGAGGTCAGGGACGGGGCTGTTGGACCGGAGCGGAGCCAGGGCTTCGTCAATGACCGAACGTCTCTTCTGCTGTTTAACACTTCCGGCCGCGTGGTGCGCAGATGTGGCAGAGGAAACATGCTCGACAATACGCTCGACGGGGCCTTTTGCAGGATGTTCGGGAGCATGGACTTGATATGGCTGGGTTGAGGCTTGATTCCATGCTCAAAGATGAGGGCACAGACATGTATGGGCACTTGTATTGGCTACACAGTGGCTACGGCACCCAGCAGACACGAAACCATCTCCCAAAGCTCCACCGTCACACAAGCGAGACCACGAATGCAGTGCCGCCCCACCAGGAAACGAACATAGTCGGAAGCACCACAGAGTCCGATAAGCGTAGCCTGGTGCCTACTAATTGTAACCTGAGCTAACATGTCAGTAAGCCCTGATGCGCGCTCCTGAATTTGAAAACATGCCGGAGATCACCGGTTCGACACCTTCCGGGTCGGGGAGCTCCGGGCAGGTCTGTGCACCCTGAGAATACGGTAGAATGTCACAGCAACTTTGTTAAGCTGTGGGCCGATGTGGAGTCTATTGGGGCTCCATGCATCTCCATGCATTCGGACCCCTTGCAGCAGATTGAAGTCGTCCCCAGCAGAACCCAGTGTTGAAGCGTAGACTAGACTTAAAGTTGAGGGCTCGTGCCCTGTGCAGCAGCTCTTTCCTTGTTTGGGGACGTGTCAAACAAAGGCCTGTGGCTATCGACTTGATTTGCTGCACGTGTGTTCTCTTTTGCAAGGACCTATGCATGTGCTGCATGTATGGGTGTTCAACACCTGCTGGCTTTGCATCTTTTCTGTTGAAAGGTGATCAAGCAAAAGGGTCTTTAGCCACTTTCTGCGCTGGCATCGCTGGAAGCAAGGAATCTGCAGCTGCGTTCTGGTGCACGGATGTGGCGACAGCACTACAAGTGTGACCGGAAGAAGAATTGTGTTTGTTCCAAGATGTCCCGGCCGTCCTGGCCCTGCCAGAGCAGACCTCCTTCAACCAGCAGTGCGAGGGTTGTCTCTTGAGCGTTCCGGGCTTTGAAGGCGCGCATCTGCTATTAAGTCATATTACATCCATAGAGGTCGATAAAAGGATCTTCGCTCTACACTTCCAGAGGGACAACCCCCGAATCCAGTCAGTACATTCACATGAACCTCACACGTAAGCTGTGAGAACCCAAGGGCCAATGCCGATGGCGATGTCCGACTCCAGGCAAAAAGAGATCACAGAGTTTCAGGGATGTACTCCTCTCCGCCAGGAGTAACAAGACCTACTGTTGCCAACTATGCGTCTACGTTGCAGATGCCTGCTTAGAGCTGCCGCCTTTGTTCCTGTAGAAACTTGAGCTGGGCAGGCTCTGTTCAAAAAAGATGCTCCGATGATTCAACCCGTTCCAAAGCTATACACCCAAATCCTAAACGTCTGTTCGTCACGCCATATAAAGCTGCCTTGACATCCTCGGCCATCGCCGTTGAGGATATTGACGCAGGTCAGTGGAACATCGGCACTGCCTTCGTGCCAAGAGACACTGCCGAGCATGTCCGACTCAGTGAGGCAGATTAACACGCGACAGTCCGAAAAGAAGGATATTCAGGTATTCACATCTCAAAAGGACATTGCTGAACGCCGGCCATCATCGTGAAATCGAAATCTGCCACATCTGAGGCTGTACCTGCGGCATACATCGTGCTCCACAACTGTCACACCATCGCCATGCCTGCAAATGGTGCAAGTCCCGTGTCCTGTTCGGAACAATGACAAGAGCGCTCTTCTTTTCGACAACCTAACAACACGACGAATCTGGAGCTTGACGACTCGGGAGCCCGTGTGCCAAAGCACGATTTGCGGGCAGACTTTGGGTGCCAAGACTGATCAGGCATCTGCTACAGGTAGAGTGGCTTTCACAATTAATCATGGCGTAGTTGTGAAAGTTGCCACCTGGCATCGAAAGGCTAGTTCACCAGCGCTGGTGATGGACTGAACAAGGTCCACCACCGGCATCTCCTATTTCTCCAGACGTCACCTGGATGTGACGAGGCTCTGCAGCCTGGAAATCTGGAGAGTTTTCAGTGTTTGAGACGCTTGCGGCGGAAATCACCCATGAGACGTTGATCTTAAAAACACAAGGGGGCGTGCCCCAGGGCCGATGCGTAAGGAGTCCTTCAGGCGAGTCCGGGCTGCAAAGACTTCAATCAAAGCTTAACAGCTGCAGGAGTACAAACCAGTTCGCGCGGCAACAGTGCCACAAAAACATCCCGCGCCCAGGATAGCTTCCCCACCATGCAGGCCCGAGTTCACGCCGGAATTGCCGGGCATGCCCTCGAAACAGTCCATCCGGTGTAGCCTTCTTTCGAGACATCAGACCCTTCCATGGAGTAATATCGCTACACCTCGCCCTCAGCTGCTGTCGCTACCGGTGCATTGCCCTGGTCTGCCTCCGCGAGACGCGTAGGCAAGATGTTGGTTCTCACAGCCGTAAACCGACGCTGGAACGTGCTACTGCTGTGCCGTTTCTGCGAGATCCAAGGTGTGAGCTAGTTTGGAGGTGGACGGCTGCTTCGGGCCATGCCGCAGAGATCTGTGCGATACTTGGAAAACACTGGCTCGGCGCGTCGACCATCCAAAGAGTTCTGGAGGATGTTAGCACGTTTGGAGCCATAACTATGGCTTTCCATAGGTTGCCACGGTACCTTGTCTATCGCTCCGAGCAGCTGGCAAGATGAGTCATCTGTACCCGGCCTCAGATGAAGTCCTGCGCCCTGGCGCACCTCTGCTGAGCTGGGCCCACACATGCAGGGCAAAGAACAGCAGAGCTGCCCCAAGCTCCTACAGGACCCACACCCTCAACACAGCCTGACACCGGGCACTGCAGCTTCCATCTCAGGAGGCAGGTCCTGCGGATAGCATGTGAAGGCAATGCTGATGAAATGTCATTCCATGCATGTTGTACTTGTTATACCCCCTCTTAGTCTTTCCCCTGGCAAAGCCTGCATCAAGAGGCCTGACATGCTCAATCTCACGTTTCGGCATTGGGTTTTGAAGCTGCTTCAGTATCACAAGAAGGGACAGGAAAGCTGGTAATATAGCTGCAACTCTCCATAGATCGAAGCGATTGGGGGTCTGCGCCTCCCATGACACGAAAGGTCCCTGGATCCTGTAATTATGAAGTTCGAGCACGCGGAAACCCTCTGATACAAATGAAGTGTGCCAAACACCGTGGCTTGGCACCGAGCGCACACTTGTTTTTATCTTCGCAACATCTCTGCTAGGGAAGCATGCCCGGCGAAGTCAGCGACTTCGGCAGGAGTCCGTCCGGCAGGCCCTACTGAAGCAAGGTCAGCACGTGCATCCAAGAGCACCTGGCAGACGGCCTGGCAAAGGGCAACATGTCTGAACTAACTATACGGCTATACCACCATGCGACAACTGCAAACATCTGCAAACGGCTCACTATGTCACAGTGTTTGTGTGTGTGTGTGTGTGTGTGTTTGTGTGTGTGGGCGTGTGTGTTGGAGAAGCCTGGTGGCCATTTGCGGCAGCGGAATCCAGTGCACATGCGCCAGCCACGGTACGCTGCGCGAGATCTGCACGAGCTTCGAGCAAGACCTCGCATACCGGGAGGCAACCTGCGCCCGCGGCCAGCAGCAAAGCCGACTTCCCCTCCGGATCGGTGCCATCGGGCTGAGCAGATGCCGCCAGCAACTCTTCACAGAGATCGCGTCGGCTCAGGGCAGCAGCTAGCATCAGCGGACTTTGCCCGCGCTCGCTGACTTCTTCTGGATCGGCCCTAGCACCAAGCAGCTCCTTGACATTCGGGCAGGCTCGCATGCTGGCGCTAGCCTGTTGACTGGAGACTACGGCTACGTGCTTTCCCAGGCCCTCCTCCACAAGGGCTTTGTGCCCAGCAGAAACAGCAATGGCCAGGGCGGCCGCTCCGGGGCCTTGGAACACAAAAATCACCGTATCCTAATGCAGAAACAACGGGCTCCAAGCCCACAGTTTCGCACCCATCGCAAGGAGCGGATGCCCTAGTGCCCTAGTAGCCCAAGGCGGTGACTAGCAAGATCAGCACACACACACACACACAAGCAAACACAAACACTGACACAAATACAAATACAAATGCAAATGCCACCACCACCACCACCACCACCACCACAACCTCAACAAATACAAATACGAACACAAGCACAACCGTAACAGTTCCATAACTCATCAGTCAATCAACAACAAAATCAGACACAAACACAACACACGAACACAAAGAACATACACGCACATGCACACCTGGAGTGACCCTCAGTATAACCGAAGTGATGCCATAGGTCAGCGCTTAGCAGGTTGTTCTCATCTCTGTCATCATTTCTCACTTCTTCTTTTCGATCTTGTCCGGCTTGCACTCAGCGCTTTTCTGATCTTTGCATCATTTCGCAGGTACGTTTACACGAGAGGACAAGTAGATGAGTGCGCGGTCTTCGTTGGCCAGCGCACGCACTCATCCCACCTGCCTCTCCGCTGGCTCTCTGCTGTGTTGTTTTCCCCTTGGTGACAGGGTGTCACACACACACACACACGCAGCTGCCCCTGGAAAGGGGTAGAACACACAAAACGAACACAAACACCAATACACACTCACTCCCTGACTCCCTCACTCACTCACTCATACTCGCTCAAAGGCACTCGCTCAAACTCACTCATCACTCACTCGCTCATGCTCTCAGTCAGTCAGTGAGTCAGTCGCACTCACTGGCTCTCTCTGTCTCTCCCGCGATTCCGTGGCAGCACCGCAGGAGGGAACCTGTACTGCAACCTGCAACTCTATGCCCAGGAAACCTCGGGCTTCGGGCCTTCGGACGTTTCGCCTGCACGGCTGCGCTGGTTCGGGTCGGCCCTGGCCCCCAGAAGCAAACGGCACCTTGCCAGAAAAAGACTTCTCATCAGAGACGCTGGCGCCAACGGCTCATTTCTCTACCATTGCTAACCACCCTCGCAACAAACAGGCCCCTCTAAGAAAAATGCAAGAACCGTGCACAGATGCTGAAAGTCCTTCGGGGTCGAGGTGCAGCTTGAGGTTGCCAGTGGCAGCAGCGCAGCCAAGCGGTCGGCGGCCGGCCGCATCCGCCGTCTCGGGAAAAGCTTTGGCCTCCAGAAGAAGGCCTCAGAAAGTGCCGGACACCTCAAGTCCGGAAAAGAACTCTTGTGCTTCCTGGGCACCGGCAGCCAACACGCTCCCTGCCGTGGATGCGGCGACGAGGGGAGAGACGGACGAGCCCTCCGGTTGCGCGGAGGCTTTGCCTGAGCGAGACTTCTGTTTTGTCTGCTTGGATGTCTCAGCTGCAAACGTGCTTGCAAAGGCTAGCAAGAGCATGGAAGAAGGGCTTCTGATTCTTCAACCCCCGAACCACTTCAAAAATCTGGGACTCGGCCAAAATACATTCCAAAAGCCTTCGTACCACCTTCGCAGCACCGGCGCGGCTTGCAGCCGCCAGAGGTGTGAGGCCCCTACCTGGTCTCAGTGAAGGGCAAATTTTAACGTCCGTCTACAGGCCCAGCTAGTTACCACGAAAGCATACGATGCGTCAATTGCGGCATGCATGACATCGCGAAAGACGATACCGCGCATAGGCTTGTACGTTGTATCCGAATGCGGCGCATCTTGATCATAATCTCCGCACGCGACCCTCAAACCCGAAGCCAGGCTTCACTACACGGGCACAGGTTGGATCCATAGAGAGAACTGCCGAGAAAAACCACGAATGTACGCTCTCACACATGCATCCGAATTTACAGCATCCTGATTCATAACTGCCGCCCGACCGCTTGTAGGTTGGCTGACATCTGCGCGGAGGTCCTTTCCACAAGGCGTCAGGTTCATTCACTAATAACAAACATGAAAATGAAAGCCGGACCAGACTGGCAGGAGCAACTTCTGATTGCTTCCTGCAGGGTGTAACCGTCAGGTCTACATATTTGCCGTCGTAGGGCCTATCGTTGGTCTCACAGCATCCCTACAATCCACTTGGCCTGAATAGCCAAAGGCCGAATCTAATCAGTTCTGCTCCCTGCAAAACACAAATGGTAGTATGCTAGAGTACCTGTGGTGACTGAGCAGGCAAGGAGCACACAGTAGTTGCACAAGTCGCTCTGCAGATTCCTGGCAGCAGATCGCTCAAGCAAACGCCGCTCTGTTGCATTCCTCCAAATCACCCTCGGCAATGTTGCAATGTTCCAGTAGTCACCATAATTAGTCTTTGCCTAGGCGGTCCCATCTTCTGCGCGGACGCTCCGAACGCTGTCAATTTCACATGAACCATAATCATAACCAGGTGTATCATTAATATAACACCTCTCGCGACCCGCCCCGTGGCTCGGCCCCTCGGTGAAAGAGCCTCGGGACTGAGACGCGATGCTCGTGTGAGCGACGTCTCCCCATCGTCACCCTGCACAGGGATCACACGCGCGTTGCAACTGAGCCGTGCACATCGAATCACATACGCCCTGAATCGTTCAGATGGGCCCTCAGGAGACCCCACTGCCCTGAGGCATGTGCAGGTGCATGGGATAAGCTAAAGCTGACGATGCTGTTTGGCTGTGCTTGGCTTGTGTGGAAGGCTCTGAGACAATCATCCCAACTTTGCAAAGCTCCTCACTTCAACGCACGAACCTTTAGATCCAGCACAAGTCTCCGCTTATCGCCTGTGCGAGGTTCACATTCGCACGCTTCTCGGCAAGGTGTCGAACCATGTCAACGTCAGCATGACCCACCTCCAGCTCTGCACTGCCCATCGCGAGCTTCCAGAAATACGCAGCGAGCCTATGAGAAAATAACTGTATGTAAGATTTTGGAAGGGGGAAACGAATCTACGAGGCTGTCGGCTTGTAGCATAGATTCTGGAACTCCTGTTGCAAGCATGTTGGCCAGCTAACAGCCTAAAACAAGCTCAACAGATCCTGAACCTAAACACCGAACCGACTCCTGCAGGATAGTTGATGTGGCGGCCAACAGCCAACCTGAAATGCTACGGCGTCGACACACAGTGCATCGTGGACGTGTGAGCTGCAAGACACAAAGTTTGCGCGAAACTTTGCGAAAAGTTTTCACTGTGAGATGCAGCTCTGAGACATTCCGAGCCACCCAGCTGTGGAGCGGGGCGTTCGCAGCAGGGGCTCCGGCATCCAAGAGAATCTGCGGAGATTGGCTTCGGATCACAAAGACGTCATATGGCACCTCCTTAAGCATGCCCCCCCGAAGATTTGACTTTGACTAGAAGGTTAACGGCCTCTGGTCACTTGCTCGTGGGATCGGCGCCTCGCAGAACCCTAAGCTTTTCGATTTCTTCAGGAAGCCCTGAAACCTCCTCACCTGCTGTCCGACACATGACCCATAGTCTTCGCAACCGCACGACGCCTCACACGAAACCTGTGCAGCAGTCCCAGTAGGTCTTGAAGCGGAATCGACAAGCCTTGAAGGAGATAGTGCACGCCGTCTCGGTATGTCTGTGTCGCCTCCGCAGTGGCGCGGTTCCCCTTCGCAGCGGCAGCAGCCAAGGCTGCTGAGAGAGCTGCGGGGCTGGGAACGTGAACCTGAGGATGACATGGCTTGTTGACGAATTGTATATTCCTTCTGTGGTGCACTGGAGCCCGAACGATGGCCTGCCTGAGAGGATTAGTCTAAGAGGCATAGTCTGGTGAACGATGTCGGGATTTCCTTCAAAAGATGCCCAACTCAGAGCCAAACCAAGCCTGAACGCACCACGGTACAGCAACTCTGCAAGCTGTCGTATCCTACATCCCAAAACCGTCGCTACGCCTTTGTTTTGATCTGTGCGTAAACCTTACCATGACCTGATACGGCTTGTGATTATGCAACAAGTTTTCGTCCATAGCACGGCTGCCGCCAGCAAAGCTTTCAAGAGTTCCTCGGCGAGGTGCTTAGGATGATTGCGGTTTCAAGGCTTGCACATCGAAGCTGGGGATGCGCTGCAAAGCCGGTGTGACATGCTTTGGTTGTGCTTGTTGGGATCATGTCGGGCTCATGGCTTTCACTACATTCAGAGATGGAGGCCATGCTACTACGTATACTATAGTCTATGTAGTGGCTCAGTTTGATGGGCCATAGAAGAATCTCGTCAGAGTGTTCTGCATGTTTCGTGGGGCTGCTGCAGTTTCTTCTCTTCAGCATCAGTGTGACCTGGAGGTTTGTTCTAATGTTGACTGTCAGGCAGTTTTCATTTCTGCCAGGAGCAGGAGAGGAAATCAACTTCGGAAGTGTGCGCCATGCCGGGCTCGCGAAGTGAATTTGCCACTTGCACCAGAACCAGAATGCCAAAGCGGGTCTGCATCCCACATTCAACTGTAAAAGAAAAAGTCGGGGTTTGTCGACATGCATTCGATGCCCATAGATGCTTGTTTCAATCGGCTGTCTGAGACTTGCGAATTGACAGGAATGCTATTTAAGAGCGCTGCAGTCGCTACGTTCGAATTCATGCCACCTGCGGATGGAAACCCCTCTCTTGCATCCTACAAATCGAGCAGACAGCCTGCTGTACATCTGAGCGGACAGTGGCCCAACGTCAGCACAACAGCAAACGCCTCAGCCATGGCTCTGCCGGGCCAGTGGATGACGCCGAGGCCAACGCCGACTCACCTGCGCCGTTGTCCTCAGGCGGACTTTTATAGGCTTTGATCTCATTACTTTTGCTTGATGTTTACACTCGGACGAATCCTCTCATTGCTTTCGACTGGCGCGCTCGCACAGGGCAGGCACGGATTCCAGCAACAAGTCTCTCAGAACGACTAACAGAGCTGCTTTACTGATAGTCTGCCTTAGGGTTTCGATTGTTTTCGGTGCAAATGCGGCTCTCCGCGTCTTTGCCATCATGTTTTGGATGCAGCCTTCTCTCACCCCGATAGTTGCAGATAAGCCTGGGCAGTGCGGGCCTGCGGCACAGGATTCTAAGCTGTGGGATCAGATGAGCCCTCCGAGGTCGTCATTCTACTTATTCTACTTTACAGGATTGCTGATGTTGTCAGCATCATGCACTATCAACTTGATATCCCATCTACTTCATAATAAGCCTGAACCTGCAAATCCGCCCAAAGACCGGGGAACGTTGGCCCAAATGGCCTGGCACGGGTTAGCCTTCGCAGTCAGCAACGCTTCAATCGTCGGCCGCGCTTGCACGCCACCTGGCTACAGAGGCCCAGCTGGGAAGGAGAGCGATGCGTCTCTCTCCGACAAGCTAAGCCTTAAGCAGCCAAGGGTTTTTGCCAAGTGAACTCTGACAGCCTGGCTGCGTCTCATGGAGCGGAATGTAACAGTAACAGACACATGCGACGCTTGCACCAAATTCTTGACTGCGCTAGACCCTGGAATCGGAGTCTCGGACCAATGGAAGACAAAGGATTGATGTACTCATACAAGAGACCAAAAAGCACAATCTGCACCAACACAATCCAGGAACTTATCTAAAGTACAACCCCTACAGCCCTACACGTTTTTCGAACCCGCACCACGATGCCTGACTCCACAGCTCGCAGCAACGCGCTGCCCCCATGTGGGTCCGCGGCATTCGCCTGCATTGCTCGCGAATTGCCAAGGCAAGCGTTTATCTGAGCTGTTGTTGCCGTTGCCCAGCCCCCGTGCCAACTGATCCGTCGGCACTGAAATGGCCGATAATTATTGCTGAGCTGGATGAATATCATTGGATATTCCTTTCTCTGCTTGCGGGCAGGCACGAAGGCAATGGACCTGGAACAGGGTCTGAGCTGCAACGAAGTTGGAAAAAGTTTGGACCACAAGAGCCTCCACGCGGCTGTTCAGTAGCGCCTCTACCAAGTTGTGCTGCCCTTGCCGGGCCTTAGGCCACGCTTCTGATTGCTCAGCATCAGGCCAAGGCTAGTGTACGTTTACCCTGAGCTGGCCAAGCACAGAAGGTGCTCCAAGCCGCTGCCAGGACCAAGGCCAGATCCCGAGGAAGGTCTGATGGAAGCTCCTTGGATCTCTGGCGTTGCGAGGAGCTGGGCGTTTAGTTTCCCCAATCCGCTGTCCCCTAATGGTTTGTGGATTCTGTCGGAGCCCTATGCAGGAGGATCGACGTCTACATTTCTACATGTCCAAACCCCAGATTTTCGGACCCTGCCAACTCAGCAGCTGCCGAATCTGGTACCGTATCCTATCACGAGGAAAAATGCGGGGCAGTGCAACATCTCTCCACATCTCTCCGCCGGTCCAAGGATATCTGCGGCTGTTCCACCTCTCGGGCCCTCGAGCTTAGGACTGCGCATGTCTGGCTTTGGTCACCGCTTTCTTGGCGATATAGGGTAGCGGAAGTCAAGCTTCAACTCTTCCCAGGCCAGGTGTAAGACCCGCGGAAAGATACTGCTGCTTCTAAGTTGTCTGGAAGATGCAAGAAGCTGGAGGGACGCAGCCCCGGAGCCTGAAATGCCAGACCCAAACCTGTGCGTGCCAACCTTTGTCCTTCCCAAGAAAGATCATCGTAGAATAAACTCACTGGAAGTGTGCACTGCGGTCTTGTGGTCCAAGGAACTGAAAGCACATCGCTCGCGTCCGCTGCAGGATGAGGAGCCTCCGGTGGCTTCTCCTCCTGAGTCTGCGTTGTCCTAAGAGGTTGCTCTCCTGAGTCTACTTCTATAGGGTCTGGCACTTCAAACCAGGATTTTCTAGCTCCGGCATCGAGCACAGCAGGTCTGTGAGTTGGACTACAGGTCCTGGTACTGCGATGATACGGAAGTCAGCGCAGACCGGCTGATACGGTCATCAACTTTTTTCAATGCAACTCACCAAACCGGTAGAATAAGGAAAGAACAATTACCGCGGCTTCAGTTCAATTGCAACGCCCCCACAAGCAAGGACATGTTGCACTGCTACTGACGTTCACTCCACAGCCGTTCCTACGCATACTTTGGCAGTCACAACTCGCGACCACTGCCACAACTTCATGTGCGATCTGCACTGCAGTTTATGCCAGCAATCGAGCAAATCAGACTAAATCCAGGATTTGTAGGACCACCGAAGTCGGCTCTATTGATCCTGCGGGATTTTGATCTCTCGGTGCACGTCTTCCGGAGTCCTGAAACTCCAGGTTTCAATTAAAGACAACCCGGAACCTTCCACGCGAAAACTTATAGCCTGGCCAAACTTCAGCATTATTCCCTTCCAAAAGTCAAGGGCTCCTCAGACTCGGAGTCTCCGATGTGTTCGAAGCGTGAGTAGTCCAATCGCGCAGCCATGGCTTCCGCTTTGTGTTTAGAGGTATCGGGGTTCGTGCGTCAAGGCTGCAGTGGAGACAACGGCTTTTTAAGCAAGGATCTGGCGCTGGAGATGTATTGGACCCTGAAGAAAACCAACGATCGGATTCGGGAGATACGGCGAGGATATGAGCGATATAATACTGTAAATGTCTTGGGATGTTGCTTCACCTTCCCAGATTACCCGAATTCTTGTGTGCCTAGAGGGCCTAGAGAGCTTTTGAAAATTGGGAGTCCATGCGGGTCATCGTCAAGTTCTAAAGATCTGAGGCTCCATGCAGGTGGAGCCCAGTTGGTTTGTCACAAGGAGATTTCAGCACAGAAGGCACGGCACAGATCCTCGCTTGGTCCAGGTCCAGGCGACCAGTGACCATGCGCCATCCACCAAGGCATCAAAGGCGTCGCCAACCGTCCTGAGCAAATTGTTGCCAAATACTTATATCGGAACGCAAACCGATCTCAACAACGTCCTTTCAGACGGCTGACGCACGACACTGGTACTTTCGTACTTTCGGGAGAAGATGTGGACCACAAGGACTCTGGAATTCACTGAAGCGCTCTTCGATGTCAAAGGGACAGCAAGATCTCCTCGTAGAACCTCAGCGGCTCCTGCTGAACACCTTGGCCAGGCCCGAGGCCCCAAAAGGGAAGAGGCTTGGCCTTTTGAAAGGCACGAACTTGGTCCGGGCAGAGGGCCAACCGCCGAGGCTGCCCACATACTTCTGGGAGGTGAACTGCTTAACATTTATAAAGGACTCTCCGAGTTTCAAGTTTAGAAACTTAACGTATGCGTTTGACGGATTTCGAAAGTTCGTCGCTTCAGCTTTGCAGGACAACGCCATCGAAAAACACAAAAGTCAAAAGCTCGAGAACCTAGCAACCCCCTTGCTTGAGAGCGAACGCCCAGGAAAAGGCTGAAACTTCCAGGGTCATCAGGAAGCAGGAAGCTAGTGGACCTTTAGTGGGGAGCTTTCGCTGCTGCGAAAAGCACAGCACTTCCAAGGCTGGCACAAGAAGCACCTGCAATCTCCTAGTCCTACATCCCAAACTTAGGAAGCCCAACACTCCAACATCTTGAACAAAAAAATATGCGCAACACAGCGCATGAGCCTTGATTGTTGGAGCCAGGAACTCTCAGCACTCCCGCAAGGTCTTTTGCCAGGTATCGGATGGCTCGGTGGCGATCCCCTTGCCGACGTGGGAGGCGCAGCGTGCTACGCCTGGGGTGTTGAACTGTGTGCGTATCGATCTGAATCTAGGCGATGCCGGCATCTGGCTGAGTCACATGAGGTCAGACATCATGTCGAGGGCATCGAAATTCTCTGGCACTTTCGAGGATTCAACCGGTGGCAGTACCTGAGCCTGACCGACTTCTCGCACCTCACTCGTAGAATCGGTGGGTACTGGGATGCCGGTCGTGGGAAACATTGGGTTTTTGATAGGCTTCAAGAGATTATCAGCTACCAGAGCCGCCCTTCCAGAAGGCCGAAAGCAACGCCGAGCATATGGCCTCAACCAAACTGTGCCAACTCTGCCAGTCCACCTTTTAAGACTCAACAGCCCAGCGGCGCGCTTGTAGCGTGCCGGCGGCCAGAGATCCAAAGCACCAGCATCAGAATCAGGATGCCTACCTGACAGATGGGAGTGTATCCAGCTGGCCTTCTAGCTCCTAAGAGGCACATCTGTGCAGAATCGACGCCCGGATCACTACGATAGAGGATGCGAAGGCTGCTATAAAAACCTACCGTTGCCAAAAATGGTTCACCCATGCTACGCCCAACTCCTCAACTCCGTCTCAACTTCCGAACACAAAATCCTACTACACTCCAACCCACCCCCAAAACACAAGCGTGCAGCGCTTACCCTAGGCATCATGTTGCTGGCCTTGCCTAATCCTTTGAGTATGGCTATCCATTCCGGTAGAAATCCGCCCATGGCTTTTCCTGCGCCCCAGCCATGCAAGAAAACAATGCATTCTTACCTATCACATCTACCAACGTGGAACATATTATATATATATACACAAACTTGACAGTCTGCAACATCAGGCTTGGAAGCCGCCCGCAACTACGCCTTCAAAGAACTAAGCAAAGAAGCCCTGTTTTTAAGACAGAATCTAAACGCCCACTCACCCCGGCTCCCACGCCACATAGTACCTATGCCAGAAAACGCGTTAGTAACTCCCAGAACGGCCATCTCAATCAAAAACGACAGGCTCATGCAGATCATCATAACAGTTGCTCCTCGCTCTGAGCTTTCTCCCCTCCCTGCTCTGGATTGACTCGGCTTCCCGGAAGGGGGAGCTCAGGCTCGGACGACTACGGCCTCATTCCGCCCGAACTGCCAGGAACCATTCCGGGGCTCGCAATAGAAGCAAATAGCGCCTTGGACAACACAGTCACCACTTCCAAGCCCGTTTCATCTCGAATGATGAAACTAGCGAACACATGAACAAGCCCGCACACCCAAAGTCGCACAGGTGGATTCGCCACCACAGGTTGACTGTAACAGATCTGTGTAAGTCGAGCATCCATCAACTGTGGTGGCATTCTGCCTGACATGTGTCATGGAGTTGCCGCACTCGCAGGCTTCTGGTGTGCACTGGTCGGATGCCTCAGTACCTGGGAAAAGCTTGTGCGGGAAATCGTGGGTGCTCAACTGAGGTAACTAAAGCTGTACAACTTCTCAAAGAAGCGCCTGACTCAAGCTTTTACACCACTGGTTAGATGATCAGTAGATGCGACAAGTCACAGAGAAAGGAGTAAAACAGCCGCACAAACAAATGCACACACAAACACAAACAAACGCGCACAGACACACACACACACACACCTACACACACAGACAGACACACACACACACACACACTCTCTCTCTCTCTCTCTCTCTCTCTCTCAGGCACACCATAGCGATGGCAATGCTGGTAGATCGTGTGTCGATGATTTCTGGGCCCCCAAAACCACAGAAGTTTGACAGTTCGAACCGAGCTGCATGCAGGAAGCCTCTCTGGCTCGCAGGCATAGCAAGGCTGCCCTTCAAGGCTGACGTTCCTCATGCAATGCCCGGTTCCGGTCCCCAAGGTAATCACATCGATTCCTACATCTGCCTGAGCCTCTGAGCCTCAAGGCCTCAACCACTGCCCACGAAAAGCGGTATGTAGGGTGCAGCAAAGGGTCACCAGCTCCCTTACATGAGAGGAGTTGGCACAAACGCAAGCTTCATCAAATGTACCTCGATGTCGCAGTATGTCAAGAAACGCAAGCACTGACTCACGCATGCTATGAGTACAACTGTTTCGAAAGATAAAACTCAGCATCATGCTTTGCACGATGCTCCTGACACGAAAGCATTCGGCAGATATGGAATTGCCTGTCAAGCCCGTCTGAGACCGCTATGTCCCACAGCCCGCCCGGTAAGAATCAAAGAAAGGCTGAGCTGGAGGTGTCAACGGCTGTGCCAGTCGCCTCGCCCGATGCCGCGAGCTAATTCTCGCTTACAGGCACCAGCCTGTGTCTGTATGTGTCTCACGCCCGCACCCAGAGCTCGTCCAAGGGGCAAGTCGTCCCCGAGGAATCCGAAGCAGAGTCGAGGGTGACCGGGCAGTACCTGCTGTCGAAACGCAGAGCCGCCTTAAAACGCCCCTATTGGATCTGCCTCTCCCCCAGGGTGGACACGGGGTTCATCACATTCTCAGTATCTGCTGTCAAAACTCTCCCTGTGGGCCTGAATCTAGCATGACAAGAGCCCAGGAGCCAAAGGGCCGAGCCTTCCTTTGCCGGCCATGACAGCGCAGCCGACTGAATTAGGGAAGTTGTAAGTACTGTATGCAACGACGACCGAACTCTTGACTCGGACGCCGGCAATCGGCTACTGATGAGATCCACGTCTCTTTCATTCATGATCTTAAATTTGGAAGGACGCGGGTGCTCTCCAACCCTGGAGCTCCTGGCATTACGAACTGTGATAGTTTCCCGAGATCTGTGTAGGCAATCTACCTGCGGCAACATGCACTAAGCCTGTGCCTGAGGAAGGCGGCGAAGGCAGCAAGTCAGAGCGTCTATTGGTGCAATGCATCAACACCCTGAAGGTCTCGAAGTCGCTGTGCTAATCCCCGATGGAAAAAAAGTGTCACAAAGGTGCATATGCCTCTACCTGACCTTAGAGTTCAGACTTGCGATGGCTCGAACGCGCAGAGCATGACGTAGTCTTTGGTGTTGCAGCTCACGGCTCCAGGGACAACTTCTGTAGGAACTGGTGAATTTCATGGTTGACCTCTGCCGCACGCCAGTAAAAGAACCAGTGGTGCGAGTCGAACGCCTTGGAGTACCTCACGGTGTTTGCAAGCTGAAAGCGTGCTCCCTCGGTGGGACATCCAACGGCACTGGCTTCCCAAATCAGGTAGTACCAAGACCAGATTTGTCCGAAGTGTTTCCCGAGTGTCTGCCTGCACAGAGGGTGCCTTCTGCAACTGCGGCTTTTGGCTTGCTGCAAAGCTTCCAGAGCCCGATGTCCTGTGCCCCTTGACAGACCGACGCCGGAAACAGTGGCACGTCTCTGCCGGAATCTCCGATGCGAAACGACTAATCTCTATGCGAAGCCACGTAGCAGCAGGCCAGACTATCAGGAAGCTACTACTGAGCTACGGCACCCAGGGAAATGCTAACACAAGGCCAACAGCGATTTGGGGAACGCTCGTCAGAAGGTCCCCCGGGCGCAAGCTTTTCCTGCCAGGCCGCCGCAGGGCACCACCCTTCAAGCGAAGGGCCTCCAGGAAGTAGCGCCCCGTGAGGTCCATCTTGGAGGAGGCCGCCTGGGGGTAAAGGGGAAAATCGGCAAAACAAACACGAACCCTTTCAAAAAAAACGCCTGGAAGTGCCTGAGGAGGGCCGGACCTGGCTAGAAGGGTCTGGGATCGGAGATGGTGGATGTAAATCAGCCCCGAGATGCCCTAACTGCACCTGATAATCGAATCTGACCTCTTTGACACCTCTCAAGCCCACTCAAACATGCGCGGAATCTTCGCATCAGTCTAGTCGTCTAGTCTGAATCTGCCTTGCCACTGCACCTTTCTTTGAAATAAGAAGAAAAGACGGTCAGGCTTCGAGCTTGCAGTTCGTAGCCATGTTTACCTAACTTGCCGTCTTGGGCAGCTTCCAAACACGTGACCCTTCAGTCAAATGAAGCTCTCACCCCTCACTGTCGGAAGCCCAGGTACTCCGTGTAGAAGCAGCGTAGGGCAAGAAGGCAGCTCGCCCGCCAGCTGCGCCTCAGAAACAGAATCGGCCCAGCAGAACTGTAGGCACTGCTGTCGGCTCCTGTCTTCGATTCAAATTGCAACCGAGGGGTTAGGTTTTCTTCATTGCAAAGCACGGAGGCCTGTGCCAGTGTCGCTTCCCTCAGCTCGTTCCTGAAGCTGGCTTCCAAAAGGAAACGGGCTGGACAGCCATGAAAGTCCAGGTGCATCGGCGGCGTTGCTTTTCCATCCTCGAAGGCCGTGTGTCCTCTGCGGGGATGAAAGATCTAAATAGCTCTTGGCAGGTGCGAAATCAGAAATTACAGAAGCGCATGCATGGCTTCATCCGGGCTTTCTAACACCTTATTCAGACGAAGGCATTCCTGTCTAATCAGATGCTGTGTTCCATAACAATTGTGGGAAGTGGGTTTTGGGGCATTTTCGATGCTCATGAGCACAAAAAGCGTTCTCGCATGCACACCAATCTCTATCCCGAGACTCGGAAGGGAGCTTAAAGCCGACAGCACCAATGGAAGTCCAGGCGGCGATGCCCAACATTGCTACGACGCACTCTTAATGGACCGTGCTGCGGCTTGCAGAAGCTATATAAGCCCAGCGACTGCCATCGCGCCCAGAGAAAGAAGCGAGGTGGCTTCCAGGTCTGCCAATACCTGGAAACATCTGAAGCTGCAAGACCGGAGCTGCATCTCTTGCTACATGCCATCATAGCTTTCAAGCCTCAGAGCTGCAGTTCGCCGAATGCGGTCTTGGACAGTGCGTTCCAACAGCCGGGCCAATGAAGAGAACCCTCCCAAATCTCCCAATTGCTTCAGCCCTATGAGGCTGGCGCGGCCAGCCCATCGCGGCGGTCACCTCTTCCAGAGGTGTTGGCGTCAGCAACTGGCCGGCCTCTACTACTTTAGGAGAGTTTCTCCAACCTGTTTCAGATCAATGGGTCTGAGGGTCCTTGCCTTGGTTGGAAACTCGACACTAAGGAACTAAACTCGTCGAGCTTTCGGAGCTCGTCTGCAGCAGCCAACAGAAATGCAGAGAGCCTTCAACTTCCACTCCTCAGCCAATGGAGCTTCAACAGCCCGCCAGCCTCACCGTAGCCGGACACAAGTGATTGCCTGAATCGGCAAGACAGGCGCCTTATTATTTTCTCCATTGGCAGCAAGTGGCCGGCTCGGCAGTCACCTCCTCTAGTGTGCCTTGAATTCAAGCAGCCTGAATCTGGGTAATTTCCACTACGACCGAGAACGCAAGCGAATCGTGGAAATACTGCACGTGGAGAAGCGAAGCTACTCCATGAAGTGCCGCAGCAGCTTGTTGGCCGCGTCCTGGGCGCGCTGGAAAAAAGCATCCGGAAAGCGCGGGAAAATGTATATTGGAAGCCCCTCTGCCTAAGTAAAACGTGACTGGGGAGTTCTCAAAGCCTGGCGGTGCAGCATCGTTCCATGCATCATTATATCAAGCTTCTTTTCAAGGGGGCAGGATGGCTCGAGTTGAAGTGGTGAAGCTTACTGTACCACAATGGGAAGAGCGCCTGCATGAGCGGTAGCTTCCCGAACAGGAAGCACATCAGGGCAAACTGCTGGTAGGCGACCACGCGCCACTTGACCTCTGCGGTCCGCAGGCAAAAGGGCGAGAAGTGGCAATATTACCTCTAGACTCTATAGTCGGGGCAGTCCAAAATCTTGCTTCGGGAATCGCACGGCCAGGGCACCGAGAACGGGAGTTCGCCATAGCCTGGAGCAATGTCCAGGGGCACGATGGCATCGAACAGGTGGGGGTCTTGCCTCTGGGCCATGTACCTTGCGCACTGGCTATGAAGAAACTTCAGGCCAGTGCTCTGCCAGATCAACCCGGCCACAACCTTCAGACAACTTAGCACAACCTTGGCTGTTTGACTAACTCTGCGGCTAAAGCATGCAACGTGTCTCCCAGTCTCTTGGCTCGAATCATCAATTACCCACAAGCACCGTCCAGGATCATGGGCTTCATGTTTTCTGCAGAAGAAAGCGCGACCGACAAATGCATGACTTGGCAGCTGAAGCGGCGTGAGCCATGCCCCCCAATCATGTCCGAGCAAGACGAGCGAGCGATTCTCACCTTCAGCGCTTTCTCTAGATTCATCAGCAAGTTCCTACGGCCATGTGCTGTGTTCGGACAGCTCCAATATAAGATTGCGGAGTTGTTCGACTTCCCTTTCCTCAATTCCTTCCCCTCCTCCTAAGCATCATCGTCATCATCACAGCACCATCACCATCACCATCGCACTCACCCTCATCATCATCATCATCATCATCATCATCATCATCACCATCTCGTCCACACTGTGGTGCCACACACTTCGTGTTACGAGTATCAAGTTTTCACTCGAGGTCACGATTGCCCTGACATTTTAGATTTCTTCTGGGAGGATGTTACGCTGAAATCACGAAGTTCCGAAATCCTGGACCCACTCCGGAATCTCAGGCGTAGAATCGAAGTAGAAGCATCCAGCTTGAAAAGCGGTGTAAGGCCAAAGAGGAGAGATAGGACTCACTATCAAAAACGGCACATGCATGCGATCCGCTCTCGCTCGGCTGACTTTGAGACGGCCGTGTCCACAAGTGCTTAGACTTAGGTAATCACTTAGATGTATAGGACGAGCAGCGGCAGCAGCGGTGCCAGCTGTGTACAACATAAGGAAATCGGAAGCATCTCCTCAAACAAAGCACTAACGACAACTTTTGCAACATACCAGAAAGAGTCAGCTTGAGGGTGCTGGTAACTATTATCTTCGATATATCTTCTTCGATAGTAGCAATCGGTTATAAGCAAACCGAAATCAAAGCACGAGTGACGAAACATGACTGGAACAAGGTAGCTTGTCAAACAGCGGACTCAGAGAGATGGTTATCGGATTAGTGATGACCGTAACTTCTACCAACAGTAACATCAATTTGAGAAGCGGCAATACGCACGAAACCACTACTGCTGCGACAGCGACTTAGTAACTTAGTAGCGCGTATTTTCAACTGATTTGCGAGTGTCGGAATTTGGAAAATAGGGACTGCAAGCTCTGATTGCAAGCGGTCGGCCTCCATGGCCTCGCAGGAACTCGGCAAGATTGGACAGCTGCTGTGCCTGGGGGCAGCTGGGGCAGGTGCTCCAGGATCGCGCTCTTTCCCGCTGCGGCTTGGGACCAGGGCTGGGAACAGTACACATGCAGGCAGGCATGCACAGTTCTCTACATCTCGAGCGGTGCGCGTGATCGTGTACTTCTGCCCTCAGAAATCGCTTGATTCGTTTAGGCACTCGCTCGCGCCTGCTGCATGCCCTTCTAGCTCCAGGCGGCTCAAGCTCCACATCTGTTGTACAAGCTGCACCTGCATAAACTATCAAGTATGTGTGTTCATAATATGCCAAGGTAACACACTCAATTTTTGCTTTGGCTCTCAGTCTTATGTTCGCAGTTGTGATGGCTACCCACAGGCTGAGGAGTTCAGCTCGAGTCGCCCGACCTTCTTCTGAACATGCCTCCTAGCTTCAACAAACAAATATCCTACAAAGTTGCCAGATTAAATTCGCAACATCATGTTTGATGCCTCGCTGCAAGAACATCGAAGTCGTGACCCCAAGGCGCCCTTGGCAGCTTAACGCAACTCGGACGGCTCGGGCTTCGAGATCGTGTTTTTCAAGCAGGGAATCCCAGGGCTTGTGGTTCACGGCTTGCGGCTCATCCAAACTGACTTTGTGCTGACCTGCCATCCACGTAGACGCTTTGGATGCTTCCGGACGATAAGGAACTCGGCTCTTAGCTTTGACTTTTACATTAAATAAACCTGCACGTCCGAAGACTATGTGCGCAAGGCAAAGTCCTAACCAATCCTCATAAATGACAGCGCCAGAGACTCTGCGTGGCTCACTACGTATAACGTGTTTTGCTACAAGTATGAGGCAATCACTATAGCCTACTTTCTAAAATCATGTGTCGCCCTTGAATCTGCTGTTGCAGCTTGAGGTCTTTTCTCCGTGCTCAGTCATGGGCAGCTCGGCGGCCACACACCGGTAGCCCAGCTCAGAGAAGAAAGACATCTGCTTCTGGAACTCCTGCAACTCCGTTGGGAGACCGTGCTGTCTGTAATCACAACCTGAAGTGCTTCTTTGATGTTTCACAACTCTTGAACGGTAGATGCCTGTGCTGTCGGGGGATTTTCGAGAGAGTTAAAAAGCTGTTTGATCCCAGATCATCCATCTGTCAGAAATCCACTCTGCCAGCCCCCTGAGTCATCAAATAACCAAGCCAAATGATGCAAGACTGTGTCAGCAGAGACATAAACGTGGGTCCAAAAGCTATATCTATGCCCGTCCCACTTGGCCAAATCTTGTGCCTAATGATCCTAATGTGTTGACATCCAAGGTAAGTGCAGAACAGCCTTCTTTCGACACCACTTCCCTGATGAATGATATCTTATGGCTGAAGGTTAGTTTGCAAGCGGCAACATCGGACGGACCAATTCACCCTAGCAGCAAGAAGCCTGAGTAATTGTTCCTCATTAAGCAGTCTCCACGAACCCGTCCGTGCCTTGGCATTGTCCGGCCACCCGTGCACAAAAAGAAGCACGACGCTAGATTGGGCATGGCCCACATCCTGAGGTTTCGCCGCCCGGCACACCGAACTCAAATGACGGAAGAGAACACGGCAGTGCAAGCTTTGCGCTCTCACAACTCGGACATCGAGTGGCAGTGCAAAATTTTCCACATACCCAAGACCCATCCAGGAGCACCCTGAGGCTTCCAAGACAATCCCCTAAGTCCACAATGAATGCACCATGCACCAAGCAATAAAACCCCACAGCCAGATCAAAGGCAAAGTCCACAAACAAACCTGACCTAAAATGCTTGATGGATAACCTCCGGAAGCCTGTCATGTCATGCGCGCACACACACACACATCGATAGACTTGGTGCTCCGAATCCATCCAGACAACAACTCTTCCCGAGAGACAGCGATCCGAACCCATCCGGCAAGCTAGCAAAGTTACAGTATAGTTGTGCTTGCTGATTCTCTGTAGCTCGCACTCGAATTGCAAACATCGACATGAAAGGAAAACCGATGCAGAAAAATCACTCGAACTTCAAATGCAGCGACTGAAGACAGGGTGAGAGGTTGTGGTTGTTTTGGAGCTATGTAGGGTTTTGAGGTTCTTCAGGCTCTAGGGTGGGTACGGTACGGGTTATTGAGGTTTGGGTGGTTGTTTTCCATGGGTTTAGGTATAGGTTTGGGGTTGTTGATCGCTCGTGGCTAGCGCCGTGCGACCCCGTCACCACGCGGAGGAAGCGTGCCAATTTGGCAAAGGGTCGATGGCAATAGGAAGTCGGCGGCTGGCAGCTTCTGTCACTGTCAAGTGATTTTGCATATCTTGATTTTCTGGCTGGTTTGGTACATTTGCACTTGCCTCTAGCAGTGTCTCCTTGCCGCGCCCAGAGCGCAGCCAGCCCTACAGCTGCAGCTGCGGCCAGCGTTCTCAGTGGCATCCAGCTGCCATTGCGTCTTCACCGTGGCTTTTTGGAACTTAACTCTGTGCTTGCCTGCTTCGGTTTCATATATGGTTGCAAAGGGATGTGCTGAACGGTCTCTGCTTCTGCGAAGTGCAACTGCATCTTAGCTGAAACCCGGCATTCGACTCATCCACGGGCAGCTCACGGCCTCCGCCATGCTCCACACTTGCAACTGTCCCAACAAGCGGTTCTTCACTTCACAGGCTTCTGGCTGCTGCTCCACGCCGCACTGACGGATTCTAGATTCTAGTACTTGGAAACCCATTTCCCTGCAAGAGCCGTGCCTCCGCCTGAACGCCGCTGGCACCTGTCCCCCACACTTATGAGTGACGAGACTGCTGCATCCACAGCTTAAAGGGGCATGCTGAGCGAAGGCCCGCAACACTGGGGAATCAGATGTTTTGTCCGAACGATGGACATCTTCGAAACACCCAAATGCACACGCGCGGTTCGGCGACGCCTGCTTGAGACCGTGCAGTGGGGCCATGCGCGACGTCCCTCCGCTCCCATATAATATGCTGTCTTATATGTCTGTTGAGAATTGTGTGCTTTGCAATGGATGGACACGCCAAGCCGGCTGCTGATTAAGTACGACTGCCATCCACCCGGCTCGAGCCAGCACGTGAGCATATCACAGTTGCTCAAAAACCACTGGCAGCAGGAGTCGCTGCATCAGATCATCAGAATTAGGGTGTCATATACAGATATATATATATATATATATACATATATATATATATATATATCGGCCGTGCTTCACCAGATGGGCCTTCCCTGCTGTGCTGGAGTTAAAAGTTAAAAGGATATGAGACCACGTGCGCCATCGTTTCATGCGTGTGAGAGCTCGCGATCTTCCGGTCCAGCTGGATCCAGTCCTCGGCTGAGGCAAATGTCTGCAGACCATTTGAGGGATTTCAGGGAGAGCTGGGCTTCAACGCAGGCTTTGGCTGCCACGCAGGCGCACGAGCAACATGACTTTGGCAGTATCGAGGCTGGAGACTAAACCCCACCACTTGCAGGCCGTCGGGGGAAGTCAAGGGAATAGACCGAAATTCAGCTGCACATCTATCCGAGCAAGATGAAGCAAGACTGCATGAACTGGCCCATTTTCCTGAGCAGTGGTCTTGTGCCGCTGAACGAGGACGCAGCAAGGATCGCACGTCGAGATTCGAATCTGCTATCCCCAGGCCCCGAATGCTAGTGCCATCAAGCTGCAAGCGCAGACCTGGGCGTCCCGACTCTGAGATCCCGACACTCTAACCCTGCAGCCAAAACGAGCCTCCTTCTCATGATTTGTTTGCTTGGACCCTCAGCCCGGCATCTTTGCAGGCATTCTTTGAGAATGGAGTGCTTTGGCAAGCTCCCGCAACTCGGCTGCGAGGGCTTGTTGAATCCTCGCCAAGTTTCGCCCGGTCAGTCAGGCAAATGCGTCCTCATGTCACATTGAACACTTGACATCCCTCTACCCTGTGTCTCTCGAACTTTTGCACCGAATCATGATGTGCTGGTTTTGTACTTCACTGCGCTGCTTCCTACGAAGACTTTCATACTTCGTGAGTGTGTATGCCGTGTGTTGCATCACTATATTTACTGCTCCTGTGTCCACTCGCCATCATGCGGCACCCGCCGGTCCTAACTGTTCTCTCGGAGCTTTCCGCACAAGGTCGGAGTTTTCACATGGCGCGATTGGGGGCTTTCCTCTTGGCTTCCATTCCTTTGCAAGTTTAAGAATCGGGATGCGATGCTTGCTCGAGTTGAAACTATACTGTGTGGAACCTTACAAAGGCAATTCTTATCTCAAGACGAACATAGACGAACCCAGGACCTGACCCGGAATAATCCTGCACGTTTAAAAGTGAAACGCAAGACGAGTGGCATCGTTCCCGCAACAGCTTCTGCCCGTGCTCCGGCCAGCAGCAGGAGCCTTGCAAGCTGTCAGTGAAGACATGAAGACAGAGACACGATGCCTTGCCTCAATCTTGATGCCGACAGGTTTACGTGCATGTAGAGATAGACAAAGAAATGGCTTCGCAAACTCTGCCGCTGATTAATCACTAGCCCCGGGCCGTCTCGATTTCATCAGGGTGAGGCTAACGGTGAGTTGATTCCTTGTAATTAGCGGGCGTGCATCGTGCCGCCTCCGTCTTCGACCAAAGCTGACGAAAAACTTCTGCGAGCATGTTGCAAAAGGAACCCAAGTCTCCCCTGAAGCACATGCCAAGATTTAAGCTCCGTGGTCTTGCAGTGTCCAGGGAACTTAGCGGTTGTCCGAATCATGTGAAAGGGCGGTATGCGATCAAGACATGCCGAGACGCTCGTCACTCAAGGCAACATCCACGGATCCTCGCACATCCTCAGGATTTCTGAATTGATGTGTTGGTGGCTTCAGGGTGTTGCAGGTACTTCTCGAAACCTCCGAAGTGTTGCTTGTACAGCTGTTGTCTAAGACGGCACCTAGTGGGATCTGCATCGGACGGCCTCCAGGAAGATAATTTCCAGCTGAAAGAATGCTCGCAGGAAGACATGCTGCAAACCCCAAAACCGGAGGAGCTTCCCTCGAGTTCCGAAATTCACTGTCAAATCCTGCATCCTGCCATCCCCAGTCCGACGACCGGAATTTCCATGGATGACCTGCGGCAGGGATGCCTGCTTCAGGTGACCAACGCGGAGTCCAGGCCATTGGACCTGTCAGTTGGACATGTCATGCAGTACGACGAGCTGGTCAGCTACATGCTGCGGAATGCTTGAGGAATCTCGAAGTCGCAGCGCCTTTTGCTGGGCAATGCTGGAATTATAGTCTCCATGTTGTCCCCAGACAGGGATTTGTTTGAGTCTTGGCTTCAAGCACACTCTGACCGCCTCGTCTTGCCTAAATGGTGTTGTGGCAAGTGGGAACCTGTTCCAAGAAAGAAGACGACGGGCCTTGTCCAGGAAACTGGGCAGCGCGGCTTGCAGCACAGTCACGGAATCCGGAAGCCTTGGGAATATGCGAACGTCCCACGACCTTTGGGCTTGATAGTGCTGAGGCAAGGTGCATAGCTTTGGGAGGTAGAGTTGTGAAGATTGTGGTCATTGAAAGTGGACCGGGGATTTCGCTCAGCCTGACAGAATCGAATCAACCAAACACAAGTCCCCACGTAAACGACCCTGCAATCAGTCTGAAGGGTTCGCGTTGGCTCCTTCTTTCTTCTGGGTTTTCCTTGTAAGCACCGCCAGCTTCCCTCTCGAGACATCCCGGCTCAGCAGCTACGGTGTGTGTTGGAGCTCGGGCTTCAGGTCTGATCCAAAGTAGGTATCTTAGCAGTTGGGCCCTAGGAATCGCTGTGGCTGTCTCCGAAATTTTATCTTTCACTGATCGATGCAATCCCCCTTGGCGCTCCACGCCTCCAAGGTGTCATGCGACTTTTTTCGCCGCGATGTCCGTTGCCAGCAGGCAAACGCACTGCGAAACCATTCGTGAAACTGGAGTGTAGCAACCCCTCGTCTGGAACAAGCCCTCGAACCTCTCTAGCCTATGTATACTACCATAAAGCCTTCATCTTCCTCAACCAAACTCTCTCGACGCTTCAGTCATCCGCGCCGCTCACCGGAAAACACCGCTCTTTCATGGGCATGCCAAGGCGGAGCCTCAACTGAAGAGTGGAATCAAGCACGCAGGCACGAACAAAGAGAGGTAGAGATGAAGGCTGCTTCGTTCACAGCCAGTATGTACATCTGAAGCCAACATGAGCCAACGGCTTGTTCGCATAAGCCGAGTCGCGTGTTGTCCACCCATGCCACAGAAACGATTGGAATCCGGTGCTGCTTTGCGAACTCATACCTGGGTTCTGCCCCTGGGTATGCCCTAAAGAAAGCTTACCAACTGCATCACAGAAGAAGCTTTCTGCATCTCATCCATCCGTCACATGATCTCCACGCGTGGGAATTGCGTCCTCATCCAATACGCGGTCTAAGACTAAGAGCTCGTGTCAGTGCTGGCATGCAACTCTTACAGCATCTGCTCAAGTCGAGACCCTCAACACACACTCTCTACTGCAACAAACGCAACACCTTGTACCGCTTCACGTCCTATCCGCTAGCTGATATTTCGAATCAAGAACCCAAACCAATCGGAGCGGCTTTTCACCCTGGCTGGCACCAGCGATGAGATGAGTATGGGCTTTCGTGAGCTCCTTCGGCGGAGTGCGTTTCGAACTGTACTGGAATGCTCTTGCTAAGAACAACTGGCTCCTGCTGGTCTTTTGCAATCAGATGAGGAGTCGATGTGCAACCCCGCTTCTCATCAAACACTCGAACAAGCAAACAAAGAGAGTCTGCCTCGCACCACCTTCGCTCGACCCTGGATCATTAATCAGCCAAACAAACAAACCCACACACCCAGCATCCAGTAATTAAAAGTGCAAAGCCCCTGGACACCCTGTGGTTCGTCTACTGACCATGTGTCCCAAGGCTTAAGCACAAGAAGGACCACTGCATCAGGTGAAAACCCCAACCCGCAACAGGCATGTGCCGATGCATGTTACTTGCGACGGGGGCACATCTGTGCACTGTGCGCCCAGAAGCTGCGCTGTCATGACCACGGCCTCTTTGGAGCCTGGAACTGAATCAGGGTCTTGACCATGGGCTAACCCAAGAGAAGTTGAGCAGAAGAGAGAAGGGAACCCACGAGCGAGCGAGAACGAGCCAGGGGCAAGGCAGAGAGGGTGGGTGCTAGAGAGCGAAAGTGATAGTCATGGGTTTGATGTCGCTAGCTACGTTGAGGAAGCTGTTCTGCGATGAGGTCAGGTGGTCACCTGCAGAGGCAGTGATGTGCAGTAATGCGTCACCCTCTCGTGGTTTACCTTCTCCGCAACTTGCTCGGGTGTACCGGTTCGGAACAAGCCTCATCGTGATTAGACTAGGTAAGGCTAAGTTTTTTCCTCCCGCCTAGCTAGGAAGAAGCCCTTGGATTGGCTGAGTCTTAGGTTTGATTCTATGCGACAAGATCAGGTAAGGCAAGACGAAATAGGACAAACCAGATGAGTCGAGATTAAACAAGAGGAGCCAAGAAAAGATCAGTTGACGTAAGGTAAGATAACACAATATAAGAGAAGATATGGTAATGTAGGGTAATGTAGGGCAAGATAAGTACCGTAAGATAAAATCAGGTGAAGTAAAATAAGACAAGAGAAGATAATGTAAGGTAAGATGAGGTAACATAAGATAAGCTAAGACTAAGATGAAGGTGAGGTATGATACGATAGGATAAGATAAACACAAGCAGGTAAGTAGATAAATTCATGGATGAATAGATAGATCGACAGATGGATCGAACGTGATCGAACTATAGACAGGAAGAGGGGAGGGAAAGAAAGAGAGAGAGAGACAGAGAGAGAGAGAGAGAGCGAGAGCTGCCTACTGAGTGCCATGATCAGGGCTTGAGGCCATGGCTTCACAATCGGGGATCAAAGGCATGCAAGAACGCAGGATGATGCCACCTGTCTTCAAACCCCCTCTAAGGCAACATCTCGGAAGTGTTCTTGCTTGGCTTGTCGCCATTGGCAGGGGCACATATAGCAATGAACTGCTCTCAGCTACAACTCTGGAATCAAAAGAAAGGAGTCCGGCTTTCACAAGCGAGTCCCGGTGACGTGTGCGCAAACGGCTGGTGCTCAGTAGCAGGCCTTGGCCGGGATCTTGCAAGTGGACGAGACATGTCAACACAATTCTCATTCCCAAGTCTATGCCCTCAGATCAGAAATCACGGACCGTCTCCTCCGGCTCATGACCTCCAGTCTATTGGACCCATGATTGCTCAACAACGGCCAAGACGCCCTCCATAAGTCGAGGTGCATAGCAACCGAAGGCCTGGGTCTGACACTTGCGGGCTTGAGCACACCGAGGTTTGCAAAATCTTAGGCTTCGATTTGCGAGTAAAGGCCCGTTGTCTTGTCCGCTTGGGACCAACTGGGACGATCCCCTTCGTGGCTTGAGGCTGGTCATTCGAGTCAGCGGGCTGAGGAATGACGGGTCCTGATCCCCATGTCGAGCAACTGTTTATTGACTTGTATGTGGTGTTGCTTCAACGTCCTGGACTAGCAGACTAGCAGCCACTTCTGCGAAGCAGGAGGGGCATGCAAACCTTCGGCCCTCGATCCTTCAAGTCTCTCGGCACGCAGCCCCTGGAGTCTCGTTGCTGCTTCCCAGGCAGCCAGCAATGCAGGAGCGGAAAGAACCTGCAAAAGCTCAGGCAACATATCGACTCGAGGGCGACAAAGGCCGTGGATGTGCTGAGATACAACCGATCCCGATATCCAATACAGTGATGGTGGTGGTGGTGGTGGTGGTGGTGGTGGTGGTGGTGGTGGTGGTGGTCGTGCTGACACTGTGACTACGGATCATGCTATAAGGAGTGGCGATGAGGAGGAGGGAGGCTGTGACAACGACGAGGATGATCATGAGGATGATGAAAAAGAATAAGAAGAAGATGATGCTGATGATGGGGCTGTCGCAGTATGAAGACTCTGTACTTGCGGGCCGCAACATGGAAAGACGGTAGCCGCCGCCACAGCAACTTTCCTCTACCCGTCACACTAATGCCGTCCGGGGCACTGAATGAGGCGCCGATGGAGGCACAGCCAATCCTGGGCGTATCAATCAACACCCCCTACCATTAGAACACACACTGCTCGATGGGGGATTTTGCGATTCCGACCCCGACTGCAGCGGACTTGCAGGCTGCAAGAGCCATTTATGGGGTGGAGATGCAAGTGTTTGCGGGGAACGAGTAGTCGACTGTTGAAGAGAAGAGAAACGTAAACTTCCGATCAGTCTCTGCTCAGTGACCTCCAACAAGAAATCGGGCACATCAAAATGTGGCACATCGAACTCAACTCCCAGAGACTCTCCAACACCTGTCCAACACGCCCCGTCACAGACGAAGAACATCCCAACATGTCGGGCCAATGTCGGGTGTCCGATGTCTCGGAAGCTGCCGGCCCGCCACGCAGCTTGCCCGCAACCAGGCACCGCGGTACAGCCTGTGGAACAAGCGTTCTCCTCTGTTGAGACTGGCAAGAATACAGACGCTGACGACGATGACAACAGCTGTGGAAGAGAATGATGACTATGATGATGGTGGGGGTGACGGCTAGCGACGATTTGCATAAACAACAACATAATGACGTGAACAGTGGCACCGGTACCAGCAATGGATGTCCAGTTCGAACACAGCCTTGCTTGCGACAGTGCCTCCACGAAAATCAAAGTTGTCACTGCTGCTGCCGATGAGGCTGTCATGTTGCCATAGCAGAACGAGCAAGTGATGAAGAGAACCATGATCGACATTGCCGTAATCACGATTCCCTACATTGCTCCCCTCCTCAAGGCCACGGCAACGCAACAATTTCCCATACCCACACTACAAACGCCAGCAATGCCACCTCTTTGCGAAAAGTGCTACAGGGCCAGCAAGGATCGAACTGTCTTAAACATCGACTCATGCCCCTCACATCATGGATGGCGATCGCCAGCTGACATTCTGCAATCTGGCTACAAGTGCGGGGCGTCACAGGCGTCACATATCATTGAGACGAGGGTCTTGTGGGAATGCCGGGATGTGGCGAATGCTGCGCAGCTACCGCCGCCAGGACCTATCCTTGCAGTGACAGAAATCTTCCGCATCGTCACACCCCAGTTAAAATTTGAAGCCTGCATGCTGCATCCGAGCATCAGAAGAATGTCTGCTCCCTGCCCACTCTGCTGCACTTTGGCACCGCACCAGCGGGCTAGGTGGACCAAAGGGCCCATCTCCGTCTTTCCTGAGGGGTTCTGAAGAAATAAGCTCCCGAACCCTGCGTTCCCGAACCACCCACAAGCCATCACGCCTGAAACACAACAGCCGATTATTTACCTCTGCAATCCGCAGCCACCATTCCACAACGAGGCCGAGCCAAGAGAGTGGAACCCGATGGTGTGGCAGTGTGGCTTCTCAGAATGACATTAAAGCTTTTGTTCCAGGCCAGGATTCCAACGACTGTGGGCCTGCTTGCGTTAGGTACTCATCTTCTGCAAGCCTAGCGGTAGCAACACCGCACCACTCTGACTTCACCTGCCGAGTCGGATCCTAAGTCCTACGTCATGCCCACGAAATATCATATTGATAATTCCCAACTGTGCTTGTCTGCGCGTCACTGCCATTGGGGACTACAGCTGCCAAAAGAAGCCAGTGCCTAAGTCGTAGCCATGCCCTTGCCACGTCTTGTTGCCGTGGGGGTGTACGTTGCTCAGTTACTCTACCATAGTCTACAGGCTCATGGAGTTTTCCAAGTGTCCCATGAGCAGCGCCACCCGGAGGCCCTTGAAGAGCACCCTGCGGCAGACGTAGCCATGGCGGCCTTCCAGTCGCACTTCCCTTTTCATCTCGTCGCCTTCGGGAGTTGGGGCGGAACCCGAACATCCTACAGAGCCCCAGTATGCCTTAGCACCCTGAACCGAACAAAAGCATAGCATTTCTCATTGCAAGCCAAGGCACGCTCCAATTCCGAAAAAGGGAGGGACGCGAATTCGGAGTCGGCCCGTCGGACCCAGAGTTCCTAGGCTCTCCGTCGCTCTGCTGCGACCAAAACATACCAAAACAACAGCCTGGGTTGAATAGGTTTGGCTTTTGCAGATTGTGGCCCGACCCTCCTTGAACTTGACCTGGGTGAAACGCCTCCGTCGCTTGGAGATCCCCAGGTCTTCATCTGCCTTACCCACTTCCTGAAGAGCCACATGTCGTTGCTATCATGTTCGATCCCCTGGCAAAAGCGTAGGAGTCTCAGGCTTCAATCCTCCATCTCCTTCTGCCACGGAGGACAAAGGATTCACGCCTTCCTCTGCTTACGTAAGGTCCCGAGAAGGAACCGCCCCAGTTGTTCATTCGTGCTCAAGGCCTGATGCCCCAGCGAGGTCAAGCATAGAGGGTCTCACGAACGGAAACTCTCCAATGCCAAGGCTCAGTGCTCTCGAGGATCTCAACCAGGCATCCTCTGTGCATGTTGAAAGGCGTCCAAAACATGGTTCAGCTTCAAGCACAAGACCGTCGCAAGACATTAGTGTTTAGGTCTATAGGTCATTAGATGCAACTTCTTGCACGGGGTTGCCAGATTTCGAATATTACATCGACGAAAACTCGGCAGACTTAGGCTATGCTGTATCTGTCGCGGAACAGCACGCAGCATGGCCCTGGAAAGCATCGAAAAGCTAAGCCATTCATTTTGAAAACCTGTCGTGCAGGAGCATCGGAACAAATCTGGCGAGGTGCTAGCCGTGCTGGCGCTCCGAACGAGTTCCTGGCGCAGTCGAGTTCCCAAACAAGCCCGGTATCGACTCACATTGTCGTATTCCCACACCAGTCCCGTCCCTTCAAGCTCCGGAACGTCGTGCTACAGCTCAGAACTCCAATCCAAGCTCGGTTCCTGGTCCGGCAAGAGGTCGGCAATCTGCTGCCATGCCTGGGAGCACAGCTGACGGTACCCATGGCAGAGGTGACACAGCTTGGATCATAAGGGCTCCTGCTCGTAATTAGGCATTTGGTAGTTTATCGGCTGTGCAGACGGATCCGCCGAATGCCTTCGTCCTGCCTGGTAGATCCCCGGTGTCGAAACTCGAGTAGAGTCAAAGCCAGTTGTCCTAAATATCGTCCTAATTGCACGGAAAAAACCTTCAAACCACGTGGGTTGCAATATGCTTGGACGCCTCGGCTGGCAGCAGCGACCAGGAAACCGATGGACGGCATTGCTCCTGCCGTCGGCTTTGGAGGCTTCAGAGCAAGGCCCGCGCTTTGCGCGAAGTCTTGCCCCTCCTTCCCGCTCTCCCTCTCGCCTGTTTCTTCCTGGCTGAAATGGGCCCCACATCACCTTCTAACTTGACATTTTCGTGAGAATTCCATCGCTCTTTCAAGGGCAGGGAGACCTGTCCAGGCCTCCGAAACCCAAACCGTTCTGTGCCAACTGTGGCTTTAGATCCGTCTTGAAGGAAGGTCTCAGTCACACCGAAAACTCTCGAGCCATCCCTCCAAACAGCAGCCCGAACATAGAACTGGAAGTGGTTTAGCAGCTGGGAATGAACACGAATTCCCGGCAGCAACTGCAAGCGTTTCGACCTTGCGAGACTCTTGCGTGGCTTATGTCTTTTGCATCTTCGGAGGTCCCGCTGTCCCGCCTGACTCTGTGTCTGTGGGGTGTCCGGGCCGTCCGTGAACTCGCCTTGGCTCTGCAACATCCAAGCATCTTGGGCTGGAGTTCTGCCGTCGCAACCTGGGACTGCCTACCGCCAGTGCAAGCTCGGTGCGCCGACGTCGGCATCTGGGCCGAGGGTCGTCAGAAACGGGTGCAAGCTCAATCCTGGGGGCATGCCGGTATTCGATCGGGAGGGGGATGCAAGCACTAACAAAAACAAACATCTCTCGTTTTGCTCGTTTTTGCAGACCCGCAGCGCGAGTGCCCGTTCGGGTCCTGACCCACCATGAAAATCAAAGCGTTTGCCTATACAAAAGAAAGTATTGCAGCACAGCACAAAACATTGCCATCACTTCCGAGCTTGATAACATCTTGCCTCCCTTCCATGATCTCCCATGTGCCAATTAAACATGTTCTGCGAATCTACACTGAATCACCGCTTCACCGTGACAAGATGCTGATGTCACTGCTATCGGCTCATGATGTCTGTCAAGGCAGGCTCTGTTCTGTTCAGATTCCTGCAGAAGCTCTCTCGACCGGCTCACACAATCGCCCTCTCTCCAAAGTACCGGGACCGGAACAGGGAAGAACCGGCTCAAGGCCTTCACGTGCATCCGAAGGACGGGCTGAGGAGTGGCGTGTTGCCATGGGCCTGGGCCTCTCCCTTCAGCGAGAATCTGTCGAAGTCGTCCATGGCGCCGCGATGCGCTGCGTTATGGCGAAGAGCAAGTAGGTCGCTTAGACCCGTATCCCAACGTGCTGGGCTCCGATCTAACAACGGTGGAATGCTCAAGCCGCCCTCCGCCCCACCCCCAGTCTTGCAACGACATTCCTATACGGTCTTGACGTGAGGATCGTGCCATCTGAATCCGACACTCGAGGTGGTTGCATGACGGTGTCAAGCCTGTGTCAATTACAGCATTACGGCAACTCTCGCCATTGTCACACGCTCAGGAACGGCTGCATCGAGCCAAGATGAAGACAGTAAGAACGCACCGCGCTCACGGGAAAGCCTGAGTTTGACACTGCTGACCCGCTTTGTCATGAACGACAAAACCGGCACTCACGTTGTTTAGCTTCAGAAGCCCTCGCGCCCCATGCATTGACTCAACAGTCAATTACGTCATAATCAACAGTTTACGACACCTCAGTCTTGCCTGCACACATGCAACCCGATGACGTGCACACTTGCTTGCAAGTGAGCTGCAGCCACAAATCACCTGGGCTTTCGCATTTCAGTTGAACTTTTGCCCCGGTGTACGTAGATTATTTCGCTCCGAGTTCGAACCACAACAGTGACAAGATTTCCAAGGTCTTGTGTTGTGTAGCTGCTGCTTTGCAATGCATCGACTCTGAGACACAGCCACAGCTTCAGCACAACCCTCACAGTTTGTTCAAACCAAGGTGCGGAGCTTAGTCTCCGTGCTATCTGGGGTGGGACATCGGGTGCTCAACTGTCCGAGCCAGAGCGCCATGCACGTCCTCCCAAATACTGGACGTGGAAGCTTCGACTGTGTCCTTCCGAGCAGACGGGACGGTTGCTCGCAAAACTCGTCATAGGGAGCATACCGAGAGATCATCATGACAAGTGAAACTGAGCCAGTGGATCAAATGCTGATTCTCCAGATCCTGGACTATGCCAGCATGACTGAGACAAACCCAAAGCCTTTGAAAGCCACCAAATGGGAAGCTGCGGGAATGAGAGTTTGAAAAGGATGGCTGAAAAACCAAAGCAAGGAACAGGACGCTCCCCATCTTCACCTCGAGTATCACATCAGAGACTTAGTGTCGAAAGGGGTTGTCACAAGCCAGAAGCAGCGGTTGAGGGCTGGAAAGGCAGCCTCGACCGGCCAGAAACCCAGAAGTGTCTTGGACTTCTTCTCCACTTGGCTGGCCAGGGACACGGGAAGCCTCCGGAAGCAGCTGCGTTCGGGAAGTTGTGCTTTTGCAAAATCACTCGCGCTAGGATTACAGAGGCTCTGCATGAGCTGGGACACCTTCCACCGTGGAGTGAACCCGGTGCGACTACACCGACCAGACTTTGCAATGCCAGGAGAATAAATACCGGAGACACTCGGAGAGAGTGCCATGCTGGAGATCGCGTCCCAAAGGATTTGACAGCAGCTTTGAGTTCATAAGCGGCTCACAAGCATCGAAGTCAAGGGTCTTAAGTGTCCGACATGCCCAGGCCCAAGCTTGGGAGAATCCCCCGGGCCGAAACATCCAGAACGACTCTCAGACATGTGGCACGCAGCAGTATATGCAACTGCTGTAGTGTCGAAGGCTGTTGCTAAAAGCTCCAGGGCCTCCGTCGAAACCGAGAGGAAGCGAATTCAGAGGTGCGCAGAACCGCACCTTCCAAAAAAAACTTCGGTACAATTCTGTAAGATCCCCTCTCTCAGGCACATCACTACTGGGGCTCAAGATGGCTATGGGTTGGATGAACTCAGCTTCGATCGTCCGTGCAACAACGATCGGAACCTCTGTCGGATCTGGAGTGGCGTATATTTTCGGACTTCGCACTGCTGGCTGCAGGGGACTCCAGATGTCTGAAGCACAGTGGTGCCTGCGGCAGTTGGGTGATCCGCTGACTTCCGAAAGCAGCAGATGAAGAAGCCCTCGACCTCGAGGGGCACCATCCGCAAGCGCAATGACTAGCATCTGCAACTCCGGAAGCCCGTCTAAACAGAAATGCAAGCTATTCACCAGCGAGGCATGGCAAGGAAACCGCAGAAAAGTAAGTGACAGGATGACCACTGCCCGCGAGAGTGCATCTCTCTGTGCGACCACGATGCATTAAAACTGTGGGGAAGCAAGCGCACAGCTCCTGAACCAGCGATTGTCCCCACGCATTTCATGGAGAAGTGGCGGAGGAGCGGCTTAAGGTTGCAACTGCAGTTTCACAAAGTCATGGCTCTAGTCTGGAAGCACCACCGTGACCCCGACCGACTGCTGACACTTCCACCCGACGTGGCCTAGGCCACCTCCGCCCTTGCTCAGCACGTGGAAGTGCGGTCCCACCGCGGAAGGGAGCTCAAGCAGAGACAAAATCTCCACAGGTATGGCAGCCTGCGCAACGTGCGGACACGGCTGGGTGCTTTGCTGGTCAGGGTCTATCCTCACAAGCGCGAAAAAATCAGACAAAAATGTTGGTGGTAGAGGTGATCTTGCGACAAAGATAATGCTACCGCTGATGATGGCAGTTGCGATAACTGCCATGGCTGGACTTACATCGGCAATGAAGATACACGCAGCATTTGCAGTCAGATCAGCAAGTCAGAAGCAAACGGCACGGCTCATTTGCCCAAAGGTATGCATTGCTGCTACATCAACAAACCTCATGTGCTTTTGGTTTGCTGTTGCGGTTGTTGAGCTGTTCATCTAAATTCATTTTCCGCATGAAACCCTCGTGCACGCAGCTAGGTCCAGAAATGCAAAACACAACAAGAAAGGATGTCATGATCTCACCTCCCCTGCAGACGTGCAAATCTAAGAGCAACGGCAAAGGGCAGGGAACCTCCAACCACCCGAAGCGAAGCAACCAGGTCTGCACTACTGCTGATAGTGACATTGTCACGACTTTATGGCCGAAGCAAATCATGTCCGTAAATGTAATGAACGACACCTCGCAAGAATAGATTGTCGTCATAATCGTCACCATGTCCAAACAGCACTACCACCACCACCATCACTACCACCACCACCACCACCACCATCATCATCATCATCATGATGGTCACGTCTGGTCCCAACATCGTAAGCATCAGCATGTCGGCCTTCTTGCCTTACTGCGGCTTTTCCCTCGCGAATGACTGTGCAAGCTCCCACAACTCCCGTAGTCCTCATTACTCTGCTGATTTGCTTGCGACTTCAGCTCTGCAGATGGACAGTCGAGACTCCACACCCACCACCCATACCGTACTCCCGCAATCCGAAACATGACAGCCATTCGGGAGCAAAGGTGCTAGCACTGCCAGGCACAGGTCTTTAGGAAGGCAGTGACGTGAGCCTACAACTTTAATGCTGTGTGTTAAACTGAGTGACTGTGTGTTAAACATGCCATTCATTTGGGGGTCTTGTAACTTGTAACTAAATTATAACGTTTGTCATGACTCCCGCAACGGCAGGACCAGATGATTGAACTTCAAACTTCAAGCGTGAATGTAATTAATCTGCGTCCGGAGAACGTGGCCGACATCCTTGAGGAACTGTGAGCAAACCTTCTCGTTCTCGTTAGGGTTGAAGGTGCAGGTTGAGTAAACCTGACCGGTGGCTGGTTAACTCAACTTGCTGAGAGATCTGCATGTTCGTGGAGCTCCTCGCTACGCCATCCCGAACCTCGAAAACACTACATGTTCAATGCACGGCCATCAAGCAGATAAGGGACTAAGCAGCCACCCGGCTTCAGAGCGCGCCAACCGCTGTGGAGCAAAGATAGCTGAATCTCTGTAAGCGCCCGGCTCCTGAGCTGCCACCACCGAGCAAAGGTAACCCTAGTAACGCTAAGCGAATGAAACAGGCCTTTCCGAATTGCTACAGACGCACGGAAAGTTAGGTCGCGCTCACGGCCAGAAAACAGATAGGGTGGGGCTTTACCTTCTCCGGCTTCTCACAACTGCACCGGTAGCAAAACGTTTGGGCCAAGTCTCTCCTTGGCATCACAACGGAGCAGACGCAGGATCTCTTTTCGCACTGTGCCTACGAGGAGATTCGAAAGAACGTCACTCACGAGCAGCAGACCGAACCCTAACAGCCGTGCCGATTCAGCGAAGCAGACATCTCAATGCGCAGTGCACGCTACAGGCTGATGTCTTCATGGTCGGTGTTGGCTTCATTGTAGTTGTCCTCATCATTACCTATCTTCCACGTCACTTCCAGCGTCGCCATCACCGCGACTCTCAGTCTCGATGCAGCGGCAGCGGCAGTACCACTGCGACCACCAACACCAGCACCAGCAACGAATGAGCACAATTATTCTTCGTGTTGTCGCTTCCTGTATTCGTATTGCCTTGCTACTGGGCAGAGGCTGAAGCAGTGAAGCCCTTGTCGTGACAAACACACTTCAGGGGATGATCCCCGCGAGCACCAGAGCCAGTGGCACAAACGCCGCCTTCGCAGGAGCACGGGGCATCCACCAACACCTCACACAATCTTTCTGGAGGCTTAAGGCTCAGGTGGTGTGTCAATTCCGGTAGCCCACTCGGTGTAGGCAGTCTTTTACCGCATACACTCAGCGCATACTGGAATACAGCCGAACCCTCATTCCAGGTCCCAGTCTCTGAAGTCTGCATGGACAGAAGATCCAACTTTCAATTTCGGACTTAGCTGCCCCGTCGAAGGCTTCGGGGAAGACTTGCCCAACTTCCCGTCCATCCGCGCAGCTGACCGCCACTTGGCTGCCGGACCCACTTCTCCTGAGAAGAGCATAGAAGAACGTGGGGCACACTTGCTGCTTATGCCATCTCCCGCTCACATGGCCGTCAATGACGACCTTCGGAACTTCGGGTTTTGCACAGACATGCTCTCTTGCCATGTGCACGGACATCCCAATGCGGCCACGCAGCAGCAGATTTCGGTGAAGAATCTCCTAGGCCACGCGGAGCGGACCCAGATCATACAACTTACCAACAGACAGCATAACCTACCACGTGTTCCACGAGCTTTACCACGTTCGGCAAGCTTCGAAGACGGCGCCACTGGAGTCACTGACAGCCTCACCGTTTTAACGACCGCCGCCCTGGCAGCCCCTGAACGCTTCCGAACGACTACGCAGATCTACCGGGAGTCGGCGCGCCGAAAGTCGGGCTCGTTGGCAACGAGTGCGCCACCCTGCCAGGTCCGAGCGCTGGAGCTTGTTTTCACGATCCAACCTGTGGCAGTTCGGGAAAGCTTGGGCTACGTTTTCTCATCCAACAGATGCTGCGACGCCTGGAGACCGGCCGCCAGCTGCGTGGATTTGCCTCAGCTTGTGCTTCCCCCACTCGTCACCTGCCCGCCTCGAGAGGGACAGACAGAGGAACAAGGTGACAAGATCCATGCCTGACTAGCATCAGGCTCAAAGCCAGGGACCACAAGCTTCAGTTTTCTCTTGCATTTCCGAAACCCTGAAGCATCCAGGAACGTGGAAAATCATGGAGACTTCTGCAGCTTAGTAGACTTAGTAATTAGTGTCCAACTCAAGCTCAACGGCTGCCAGGAGCTGCACACAGGTCGAGCAGCAGCAAGCCAGTCCTTGGCGGTGTTTGGCCGAGAGACTGCTGGGAACAAGCTCCGTTACACACACTCACCGATGGCTTCAGAAACGTGAAGAGAGATGAGGCCTGCGCTTCCGGGATTGCAAGTGGGGTTACGGTTCTCCGGATGTCGAGAGCATCCCAGACCTGAAACACACGTGCCAGGTCCTTGTTTGAAGAAGGAAATCCTATGCCCGGTGTCAGGTCACCAATTGGATCTGATATGGAACAGGGTGCATGGTCCGTCGGCCAGATGTCTGCGTGAAGCACTCCAGAGACAGCAGCAACACCTGCCAAGATCTTTTCTTTTGGCGGGTGCACAAGCTGGACATTGGGGTCCACAGTTGTGAGATGAGCGTTTTCGGCACAGTTTAGACCAAAGGCTCATGCGGCTCATGTAAAGGACTCTGGACTTCAAGCTTAAAGAAGGCGCCCTGAACCTCAACAGCTAGGCAAGTTTGTGCGGTCCTCCCATCCCGTAAGCTTATGTAAGCGCCCGACCAATCGGCAGGACGAAACGAAACATACTAATGTGGCAAAGACTCACGCAGCGGCCTCCGCTGGGAGCATGGATGTGGCCTCTTGGAAATACCTGATCTCGGTCTCTCCAAGGCCCCCCTGCTGAACATCCTCACGCTCGCTCACATCGCTACAGACAAAAGCTTCCCGCACCACACTGCCAGTGTCTGCTCTTTAGTAATTCTGGGCGATGCTTCCTGCAGTGGCCATTGTGCTAAATGAATGTCAGGCAAGCCAGGGCACACCTCGCCAGTTACATGAGGCGGGCTTCCACCGACTGCGGTGGCACCCTGGGCGAGGAACCCATCAGCCAGCCAGGGAAGCGGGCTGACCTTGCGGCTTGGTCCCACGAGCCCGGGCACCCCACGACACTCTCCGAAGTTGACAGCCAGCCGCCTGCCAGCCATCATCGCCAAGGCGAGCCAGAAGCGAAGAAGTCGCCTTCAACCGCGAGGCCCGGAAGCTGCGCTGCAGCGGCCTGGAAAATCTGCGGCAGTGCGCGGGTGTGCATATGTGTGGCCAGTGACATTACATTAAAGGTATTACAGTTTCAGGTTCATGAAATGCGCACGTTTCAAGAAAGCGTCGTGCCCTCTGGAACTTGATGGATCTGCCGCAACAGGCTTACATCAGCATGTAGCTCTGGTGCCAATCGAGCCATCACTCAATTTTGAACTGAAGCCCGGTCCTGGCACAGGCCCGCAGAAAGTGGCGCAGCGAAAGACCCCGCAACCCCTGCAGACATCAGGGGTGCATCAAGTCGGGGGTCTTTCATAGAGAGCCGGTTTCAAAGAGGAGTACTGCACGGCCATCGCGTCGAAATTAACCGGGCGCTCTCCGTCTGCGATCGAAAAGCATAGCAGCTGTTTGCACTGGGTGCTCAACGGATGGACTGGCTTGTCACTAGCTTGTCGGAAGCGCGGCAAATGCAAAGTAAGTTATTCGTCGAAGCGTCATTGAACCGCACAGCACTTCCGAAAGGGAGCAGAAAGAAGAGCAAGTGCGTCGGGTCGGAACCTTTCGCTCGGAGGGCTTGCAAGGATCGTCGACGTCTTATCATTATCCTTAAAAAGCTCCAGGCGTCAGATGGATCCGCACGGCACCGCTGGATCTTGCCACAGCCGATAAATTGCATGCTGAACGGGCCTCTGCAATCAGCGGTCCAATGAGCTGGAAGAAGTCATTGGATGCATACCTGGGCTTCGACTCGCACAATACAGGAACGATGCAGGATGGTTTCAGCTGAGTCTACATTTGTGAGACAACGGGCTTGCAGTTTGGGCCTGGTCGTTTAGCTCTTCCGAACGTGCCGACACAGCGGGGACGATGTCCTTGCTGCCTGGCTCTTTAAGCTTTCTACAGAAATGCGAGCTGCGAAACATCGGTCTGAAGGCTCGGTGCATCTTTGGGCTCCCCTAGCTCGCAAGCCTTGGTCGTAAGGAATCCTGAATTCTGCAAAGACTATGCGGTGTCACTTGTCCCCGTCACTGCATTGGGTCATTTTGGCATGCGAGAAAGACCAACCGCGACACCTCGCATACGAAGACTGGAGACCATGGAAATCACACGCAAACCTCGACGAAAGCGACGCCTGTCGAAATTTCAAGAACAGCGGCGGCTTCCGCCGCAGCCGCCGGGGTGCAGTCAAGCCGAGAGCTAGCTTCCTCAGAACCAAGCATCTCGCACTCTGGGGGGTAGCTCATTGCTTCCATGCAAGTACGACTCAGAGTTCAAGGTTTGCCATGGGCCGTGCAGGAATGCAACCTCACACAACAAACGCAGCGACATTCCTTAAGACCAGCTTCTCGTCCACCAGCTCCTGGACAATGCCGAATCGCGCCTCTGCGACTTTATGCTTGTAGTGGCAGCGTGGCTTCAAAAGCTATCTACAGCAGCTTCCACGTGATATCCGAAATTTGATGCTAGGCCTCCAAGCCTTGACTTTGAAGCTTTATGACTTTGGCGACAGCTTTTTTTGCTTCGGGACTTCATGGGTTTGCCCGGGGCACAGCTGCTTTGCTTTCAGCAGCCATGCCAAGAAAACAACCCCCCTATTCCCCGCTTTGCTTTCAGCACCAAAACGATTTCTTTGAGCATGTGCAAGATGTGGGTGCTTAGACAGGAGTCAGGGTGGACAATGCCCACCACGCCCAACTCCTAACCAAAGATGCTCAAGCTCCTCACTCTGATTGCAACCAAACACTTGGTTGCTTCCCCCCCCCCGGCATGCGGACATAATGAATAACAACATGAAGCAGCCATGGCCAAAAATGTCGTCCCTGTGCTGGCTTGCTGACCAGTCGCATCATCCTCACTCAGAACATCTTCGAACGCAAGGATGCAGGAATTAAAACCTCGGTTCATGAAGGGCAGAGGAACGGCCGTCTTGCTGTTGACACATGTACCGATGCTACCGCAATGCTACCTGCAAGGCGGGAGTTCTGCGGGCAGGTGGCTGATCACATCTGGCTGCAGTTCCTTTTGCGAAACGGGAGCTACGCTGCAAGTCTACGCTGCACCAGCGGCCGCCGGCTACACTGCGGCTGCGCTCCTCGTCGGACATCTGCCGAAGCCAAGCCAGGGCAGGTCGCCACTGGGCGCCGCGCGCACAGGCGTAAATGACGGCATTCAGCATCCTCGGCAATGCGAAAAAGCTTCGAAACGACCTTAATTAAATTAACCCGCATTTCTGCATAAACCACTCGTATACCGCCAAAGATGCAAGAGGTTTTGCACTCCAGGTGGGGCTGCAGCTGCTAAGATGACCCGTTGCTTCTACACCGAGCTGACACATGCTACTTGTGCTGGATGGGATTCAGCACCGAATCAGTTCTGTACTCCACTTGCGGCTGCCAGGCAGCGTGCTGGATGCTTGCTGCACCCTCGGCCACTCGTAAAACCTGTGCGGTCTGCTTTGGAGTCTTTTCTACGCAGGCTCTGCTGAAAAAACATAGCTCATCGACTTTCCATCGGTTTGGTACGGAAACTCATGAGCCCCTCATTTTCCGCTGCGCCATGCCAAGATCCATTGCTCAAGTGCGGGGTCATCCTGATGTTTGCCACTGTGCGATGCGTCTCCCCAGCGTGCTTCCACCGTGCTACCAGAAGATCAGGGCGAGCACAAACAGCATGACTCCAAGAGAGCCGTGAGCCGACACGATGGGGAGGCCGACAGGTGCATTTTCCAAGTAACGCGTTTGCCAAACGTGGTCGGTTTGGCTACATGCTGTTGTCTCTGATTTTGCTTTCTGCTTCTTGCGCTGTCGCTGTCCCGCGTAGTTTTTTGATTGGCGAGAGTGCGTTGAGAAGCCAAACTGACTCCGACCAGAGGTCGCACAGGCTTCTCCAAGAGGACAAGAAACGCAGCAACAGGCTGCTGGCCGGAACTTTCATGCCTTTCGTGCCAGCTTACAGAATTCATATTCTGGCTCATTTGACAAACGACCTGTTGACAAGTAGCCTGAGCAAGTCACAGAACTACAACCGCCTCTAACACAGTCACAAATTAAGATTACTTGCGGTGAACACCCAGGAAACGCGTTCCACTGCGAAAACCTTTTAAAGAATACGCAGAGTCTAGGTAGAGATCTGTGGCGTATCTCGCAGCAACTTGCTGTCTTGTTCGTTACAGTACAATTAGGCCGGGCTGCAAAGTACGAGGTTAGAACCCGTGGCATTCAACCAGCGTGCTGACCTCAAAATTACAATCGAGGTGCTGCTCCATCAACGTCACAGCTCGCTGCCACTGCACCGCTCGTGCACATGCCGAAATGGTCGTTCCTCTTCGGGCAGAGCTTACATGCTTGGTTCTGCGAGGGAAATTAGATGTCTAAGGCCACCCTCCAGGTATGGCTGCCAGAGTCGAAACTTTGAAACCCCAAAGTGCGGATTGAACGGTCGTTGCTCGTATCCCCCAACGATCCAAGAACGATCTGATTTGGGACGCTTACCTGAAGCTCTGGGCTTCAGGCTTTCATGCTGTCAGAGCAGGGGGACTGCAGAAAAACACCCACAGAATGCCACAACCTCACAGACTAACCCTTTAAGGAACACAGTGACCCGAAGAGTCAACTAACGGCAATCGGAATCTGCAGAATCCCACCTGGACACACTGATTGTCCCAGCTGCCCGTCTCTTAAGTTTTGGTTTCAAGCCCCGGCCCACCATACGTGACGAGATTGGCACTCAGTGACCGTCCCGGCAGAGCCTTAGTTGGCACATGCGCCCTGAATTGCAGGTGGCAAATCTACAGCCTGCATTTCAAGCTTCAGTGTCGCGCCCACTCCAACTCCACAGGCGAGCCAGCTCCATTCAGTCTTTGCGGCCCGGCAACTGCAAAGAGGCCCAGTGCTTGCTGCCAAGCTCCCCCGGAGGCACAAGCCTCAGACTGGTGCTAAGGACTCTTTACCAAAAGGGCCATGCGGCCTTCAAGGACATAGCGATCAGAAATGGCGGGCCTTGAGCCCAAGCAGCTAAATGGCCTTACATTCTTCTTGAAGCTGACAGCCCCAAGCCGGCGAAGCGCAATCAGAAAGGAAGGCTAAAGCGATGCAATGTGCGAGCATACAAACATCCTGCTGAGACCTGTGCATGCACGTCAACTTTTGCATGAACGCGAAAGCCTTCCAAGGAGCACTGATCGCAGACGTGCATGCAATAATGTTGGAGCTCACGCTCTGCTGCTCCATGCTGCGAAGCAACCTCAGGCAGCCAAAGACAATCCTGGTGTGAAAACCAAGAGCGAACAAACTCATCAGTCTCGTCATCTGCTGTGCATCATACACCCGATGTGCGGTTGACCTGCGGTGACAAGTGTCGTAAGGTTGCTGTCGAATCATGCCACTGAAGTGTCACAACCGGCGAGTTAGGAACTTGGTCGCCACGTATGCCTTCTCTAGCGTTTGCTCGAAACTCACAGCCGAGCGACTCCAGTGCCGTGCACCACTCGGCTGTTCTCTCACACGCGCTGATGGCCACGCCTTTCGGCCAGGGCTACTGTCGCACTCGGTCTGACCGTTGCACAGCGTGCACATGCACAAGACGGTTTGCTTCGCAGCAAGCTGCAGCAACGACACGACCCAGCAACAAAAACATGACTGCAAAATCGCACGCATCCACCAGCCAGGCCAATCGGTATCTTCACCTTTGGAGGCCAGTTGCTGTAGGAGATGACGTCGGGCAGAACGAAGCTCGTCTGCATCTCCTATCTCTGGCTATTGAGGTACATGAATTTAAAGGATATTTAAAGGGTGTGAGCAGTGTAAACATGCACCGCTGCCACGACTGTGAATCGGAATGTTGGGCAGCAGAGCAGAAGAACAGAGGCGTCTTTAGAATTGCTTCTTTTTGCTGAACCCCGCAGACTCTGAGTCTTCCATCTCCGTGCCTGGAGCAGTCGACAGGAGGCCTCCCAGAGACCAGGTATCTCCAGGGCGCCAAGCATGGCATTCGCGGGAACGAGCCCCAACTGCGCAGGAAGGTCCCTAAATGACTCGAAATTCTATTTGAAACCACAGCCGGTAAGGATGTTTGCGTTTCTGGGATTCTCAACCCTGAGCCTCAGCACTTGGACATGGAGGGTGGCTCCCCTACATCGTTCAAAGTTCAAACGTTTCATGCAGGAGCTCAAGCGATTGAGCTTTCACCGACCCGAGCATCCAGAATGTACATCTGCATCTCGAAATCGTCTCCGAAATGTGTCAGACACTACAAAAACATGCCCCCCCCCCCCCCCCCCCGCATGTACCCCTCCCCCTCAACCCCTCAGGCCCCTTGGTGTGCAATGGCGGCACATAGCAATGACAGCGCCGGAGCCCAAGAGTTGCATTTTACCTCGGTCCCCTATCTGAGAGGCACAGGCTCAAGATGTTTCTTGGAAGCTTGACTCTCGACATGCGCCCAACCTCCGAATACATTCCTCTTCCTCTACAGACGGTTGGGAAAGCACAGGTTCTATCTCCAACGGAGAGGAAGATGAAGATCAGTGCTTTGCAAAATTGCCTTCTCCCTCTCGCTTAAGCCGCAGACGGTTTCGAGAAAGTACCATTCTGACGAGGATTCTAGGCACACTCCGGGAGAAGTTCAAACTTCGTCGCTGGATGGCAACTCGCGGCACATCAATGTGCAGAAACTTCAAACCAACCCAAGGACTGGAGGCGTGTTGGTTGGAGGGTTTACAAACTTGGCGATGTTATGGCTTCAGGACGTTCAGGATGCGTGTCTGCTCCTGACTTACCATAGGTACCGCTGCATATGCCTGATCTGGATGATCTGAAATAGACCTAGTTGGACGTGGAAGCTGGCAATTCTCACGCTCAGGAAGTTACGAGGGTTGGGCTTCTGCTCTGAGAGAGAGCAGTGCTCCAATAGGTACTATATAGTATAGTATTGCATGAACTACTGCCGTGCGGCATCTAAATGTAAATTAATCAGAGTTCAGGGCAAAAAGCTTAAGGACCAGAGCTGCTTAATCAAGGTCGGAGGTTCGCAAGCGCTGGCGACCGCGCTGTAGCAAATAGCATCAGGCTCCAGGTGTCGCTGGAGCATGTCCCGGAGCAGCTCCAACCTTGATGCAAAGGAATCAAAGGGTCGCAGAGCGGAGCTGGCTGAGATCAACAGGCCCCGTCATGCTAACAGAAGAACCCCATGTGAAGACAACTATGCCAGCGTAGGCTCCAATTTGCAAAATACTCCTAACAGCGAAAGATCACATGCGATGTATGCCACGACGGTCTGGGGAGCGCCCAAAATATCGCTCTTTGGTTCGGTTCCAACCCGACGCCGAATGCTCCATCTGTGCGCGTTCGTGTTCATGCTGCGGTTGTGTCCGATTCAGGAATTCATGTCTGCTTGCCCTTGTCTTTGTGTGTGGGCGCAGAGCGGGAGCCACGGAACCGCTTTGTGTGCCTGTATAGATCTCGCCCTGCACTTCCTAAGAGGTCAAATCCGTGAAATTTAAGGATCCTGCGCCTATGCCAGCCCCGAAGCCATACTGCCATACGACACCCAGCACACCGTTCTCCATGGCCCCGGCGAGTGGGACCACGCCTCGGGAAGTCCGCAGGCGCGGATGGCTGCGCTGTACACGAATCCATTCGGCTGGAGCCTTGTGCAGGTTTTGGGGAAGCGAGAGACAGGTCAAGAAACGAGTTGACGATCTGTTTCGATGTTCAAAGCCGGCTTTCGTGGGGTTCGGCACATGAAGCATGTAGACTGTAGACCTTATAAGAGGAGCATCAACACGTAGCTTGTTACAAAGCTGCTATCCTACGCATCGTGTTTAAGCTTCTGATGCCATGTGGTCGGTGCTCAACAAGATCCAGCACCAACGGGTTCACAGTTCACACTGCGCATTTGAACAAACCCAGAAGGACCTGTCATACCGACACACTCCACGGATCAAACCGCAGCTGCATTATGATGCCGTCATCATGCGACAAGTTCGACTCTCACACTCGCGCAAAGCAGGCAAAGCTCCACCACACAGTCGCTTTACGCAAGAAGACAGCCCAGTGCCACGCCAGAAGTACAAGTTCAACTCGAACGACTTTCCTTAACTTTTTAACTTCAGGGAGATCTAGCTGGTGCCTTTCTGAGTTAGTCGATTCGCATACGTGGCCGTGGTACAGGCTGTCGCTCTCACGATTTCCACACCACAGAACGCATATTAGTTCAGGTAAGCTGGGCGACAAAAACACAAGTTCTGGCGGTGTGAATAGAATTTCCCCCCTACGTAGATTCTACATAGCATCTGGTTTGTTGCTTGCTTGCTTTGAAAGGGTGTGGGGAGAAGCCTCCTGGCACATGGGCCCCTGCCGGACCGCAACAGTCTCAAGGTCCGGGCCCTATTCGGGGGGTGGAGCCATCCGGTCTCTCTCTCTCTTTCTTTCGCTCT
>CAJNDV010037351.1:0-19796 GCA_905221635.1 Symbiodinium sp. CCMP2456 | reverse complement strand
ACACCAAGGAACCCATTTAGGGCTTAGGGTTTAGGGTTTAGGGTTTAGGGTTTTAGGGTTTAGGGTTTTAGGGTTTAGGGTTTAGGGTTTAGGGCTTAGGGTTTTAGGGTTTAGGGTTGAGGGTTTAGGGCTTATAGTAAAAGGGCTTCCGGTTCTGTCAAGTGAAAGCCAAAGGACCCATACTGAATTGAGAAATGGAGTCGGAACCATGGGTGTCTCAAGCATCCTGATACAGGGGATGCTTTCGGTGTTTGGTGTGGAGGGCTTTTAGATTTTTAGGTAGTAGGTGTCGGGCCTTCGGAAGTCGGGGACTTGTGATTCTGCGCTAGGTATTGAAGATTTATGGCAGGCATGGTACCGCACAGCTTTGATTCTCATGTCGACACGCCTCGGGAATGTTCGGGAATGTCGCCACAGAGGCTACCACCTGCTCTAAATGGGTTGCTTCTGCACGCTATTGGTGCTGCAACACGGGCAGTATGTATCAATGCCTCAACTTAACAACTGTAGCGGTGAGCCTTGTCACCAGCATGTCTATACAGGAAGACCATAAAAGACCCAAAATTGCTGCTCACAGCAGCTGCCTGCAGGGATCAAGGCAGCCGCATCTGGCATATCATATTGATGTTCATACAGTGACCCTGAGATGGAACGCTGCTTCCCTGGCCCATGGGGTTGAATCCAAGAGAGCAGCCGCCCTGGCATGCAGAATAGAAGTGGCATCCCTGAGGCCAGTCAGGGTAGCTTACCTCGGAGATGACGTCTGCCCAGCCACCTCCCCAGTGGCATCCCTGTTCTGGACGGACTGCCTCAGCCGCCTCCACACAGTCGGCCGCGGTTGCACCCACAGGCTCGAAGGGAGACGTGCATGCCTTGTCCTCGTTCGGGAGCGCGTAGGCTCGAGACCCAGAAGGGCCCAAGGCGATCCTGACCCAGTCCTGGAGCTTGTCAGAAGATCGCTGGCAAGACCACAATTGGATCTTTGCCCCATTGAATCCCTGGTTCCTGTCGATGACGAGGCACATCTGCGTGGGGGGGTTCCGTGCCTCGATCTGTCCGACGTCGTTGAAGTACCAGGTCTGGTGCTTGTTGCTGTCGCTGCATTTCCAAAGCTGAATTTTCGCTCCATTCTCATACCTGTCGCCGTCGATCACGACGCAGTATTCTGGATTCTGATGCATCCTGATCCGTCCGGCGTCATCAAGGAAGAAGTTCTGGCCTCTGCTTTGCCACTTTTGATCGCAACGCCAGAGCTGAACCTTCACACCGTTGCCGATGCGGTTTCCATCGCTGGAAAGGCAAAACGACAAGTCTGGCATCCATGCAAGGTGTGTCGAAGAAGAGGCTTTCTTCGCAGAACGTTTGGTCAGATTCGTTGCATTATTATCCCCAACGAAGCTGACGCTGCCCCTGAGCTGTGCCTCCTCAGCAACTGCTGAGGCAAGTATGGAAAAGAAGGCGAATGCCCATAGAGCCATTTTTCGGCAATGGTTGGGAATTGGCTGGGAGCGACGTAGATCCCAGCACTTGAGCCCAGAAGGTTGCCCAAACCATAGTGTCCCCCCGTATTACCCATCGACAGCTAAGAGCCATCTGGGCTGAACCTTGTGGCCAAAAAACCTTTAGCTTCAAGCGCGGGGACTGCAAGGCACGAGCCTCGATTTGCAGACATACTGGTGCATATCTATCTTCGCGCATGTGCTTTTATGCATGTGCATATGTAATGTAATGTCACATGATGTCATGTAATGTGATGTATTACAGCATATGCACAAGGAGATTGATTACTTGCTTACGGATATTTCATCAACATCTACATGTATATATATATATATACATGCACATACAGACGCACAGACAGACAGACAGACAGACAGACAGACAGACAGACAGACAGACAGACAGACAGACAGACAGACAGCCAGCCCGGCAGGCAGGCAGGCATGCATGCTGCATTACGTACACGTACCTACACGTACCTACACAGACATACACACACATACACATACATACACATACATACACATACGTACACATACGTACACATACATACACACACACATGTGCATACATACATACATACAAACATACATACATACATACATACATACATACGTGCACATAACATGTGTCTATTCGGTCTACCCCTTGAGCATAAGGAATTAGATATGTACGTAAAGGCGTACACCTTGCTCAGACGCGCTCTGCACATGCAGATCGAAAACGCACTACAAGTTGGGACAGCCAGTGCGCAGTTTTCACTCTCACACCCGGCTTCTCAGGCCCAAGACGACGCCTGCGCAGAAAAGGAGGGCAAGGAGCAGTCGCAGAGCCGGCTTTGTCTTCGCAGAACTCACTTTCGCCAAGCCCGCGGGCTTGGCAGCCTCCAGCCTTGGAAAGCCTTGCGCCCGGAGCTGGCGCCAGTGCTCGTAGAGTTCGCGACCTTCTTCCGGAGCTCCCCGGCCCTCCCAACTCAGACAGCGCGAAGCCTCCGAACATTCTGGCATGAAGCGAAGGACGAGGATGACTCCCGTGGTCGCCCGGGTCAAAGCAAAGCTGCGCTGGGCCGTGATACGCCAGCTCGCCGCTGCCTCCACTGCTGCCTGGGACGCATAGGAGCGATTCAAAGCCTCGAGTAGCTTCGGCAGGACTCTCCGGCTTGCGAAAACCACCACGCTGCCACCAGGGCGAACCACACGAAAAATCTCCTGCAGCATCTGCTGGTAAAACGCCACCAAGCTGCCGCTGATGCCAAACTGGCGATCCCAAGGCGGGGCGACGACTACCTTGTCGACAGAAGCATCGCGCAGGGGTGTTCCGCCGGGCTGTGTGGTGTTGGCCTGATGTAGGACTACACTTTGCCTCAGGCTGCTGTGGCAATGCGGGCAACACGAGGAAAGAACATTGAAGCAGGAAAACTGCCAGAAGCAGGAGCTGTGGCAAGTTGCTCAAGCCATTCGAAGTTGCGCCGGCAATTCTCAAGTTGAAGTGCATCCGCATCGCCTGCACGTCACCACAGAACCCCGAACAACTTGACCGAAGCGCTTAATCACTTCAATCCTTGACGACGAAAAAATATGGGAAAGCCGAATCCTGCTAAGTTGCAGCCAACGTAGATCGCCCTCGGCCACCACACAGCTGCCTGCAGGAAAGCTGGGCTGCGTCACGCGCTCACGAGACGTCTAGGTCAGCAAGACCACACCCCGAAAGACTTCAGGATAAAGTGCCGAGACCTGCCTCTGCAAGGATCGTGCCCTTCCCGCACATGGGGTCCAAAACAGTTTCTCCCGGCTGCACATCCAAGCTTCTTGCAATGGCCCATGCTTCCACGTGGTGCATACCCTCAGGGTTCAGGGGCTGCGACGAGCACTGCTCGCACGATGCTGAGAGAATCCATAACCAATAGCTGCTACACGCCCAAAAACTCCCGAAGAGAGCTGGTGAATTGTGACCGTGCCTGGTGCGGGAAGCCTCCACCAAGTTTGGCCTTTTTCGACGGGCGCAGGCGTTTATAGTTGTTTCCTGCTGGTATCGGTTGGGGTCACCATACATTGCACCTGTAACGTATTCTCAGGCTGAGGATCGGCAAAGCATGGCAAGAAGGCCTTGAGGCTTGCTAGGCCGCTAGGAAGCCAAGGGGTGTGAGGCTTGCCGCCCTCGCGTAAGGTTGTGCAACTTCTGGGGGTTCGAAATGCAGGTATAGACATTCATACACACGGGAAAGACAAACACGCACACGTGGGTGGATGTCTGTATGCATGTACTTACATACGTATGTACGTGCGTATCTAGGCAGGCACGCAAGTAGGTAGGTAGGCAGGTGGGCAAGCAGGCAGGGCAGGCAAGTAGGCTGGCAGGTAAGTAGGTAAGCAGGTGCGGAAGTAGTGTGCCATATATGTGTGTATGCATGCTTCCTCTGTTACACTTGGTTTGTATCCAAATCAGTGTGGTCCTACGATCTTTACGTTTACCTGTACAATACAAGCGCACTCGGAATTCGCTCTCCTCCGTTTTGCACCTGCTTTTCTCCGTGATGACTTCAATGACCCTTACCACTGAAAACGGAGATTCGGTTTAGGGTTGAAGGTTTTTTCCCTTAGGGTTTAGGGTTTAGGGTTTCGACTCTCACACTCGCACAAGGCCGGCAAGGCTCCGCATGGTTCAGGGTTTAGGGTTTAGGGTTTAGGATACAATTTATCATGGCAGGCCGCCTTCTGCTGCTGAAGGAGGGGAACCTCGACTCGAAGCGTGCAGCCCTCCACGTGCAGGTGCAGCGCAAGGTCTGCAGAGCCTCGATGTTCCCGGGCATGTCTCTTGGGATTAAGATTCATACACTTTGGGGTTTTATGGGGGCTTTGGGGCACATGTCGCAGGCTTTCTGTGGGTCGGAGTAGGAAATCCATTTTCCTGTCAGACGTGCAGGATGCCCGGCCCTGCATGAGGCTGCTGAGCTGGAAAAGCTTCAAGACTTGAACAAAAACCGTGGACTTGTAGTTGCCGGGCGCATCTACAGGGCTCCGAGCTCAAGAGAGGCCGAGAGGCGACCCCGCCCGCAAGGATGCCAGCCGAAGCGGCGCTGCAGACAAAGTGCCAGCTCGCGATGCAGCTCGTGGGCCACATCCGCAGTGACGAGCCGGGCAAGCTGCTGAAACTGCCGACTCACCACGCAGCAGCTCCGAACCGAGATGTTCAAAGCTCTCAGGTCTCTTTCCACGTCTTCCCAATGGGCAAAAGAGTCCATGGCCTCCGCAAGCTGCCCTGCGGAGAAAGTTGCAGGATCTGCCGGGTTCGAACGGACTGGAGGCAGCAGCTCGACGGAGATGGCAATGCGACGGATGCTTCGGACGTGCCGGACCGCAGAGAGGGCCTGGACAACTTCGCTGCCGTCACTTCCGACTGCATCGAAGTAAAACCGTCCCGCTGCACAGTGCACATGTCGGCCCACAGCCTCTAGCTCTGCTCTTGCCATGCGATTCAGTGAAGCATTCTGCCCGTGGCAGGCTTGTATTGCGCTGTATTCTGTGGACAGCGCGGGTAAAACAAAGAGGTGTAGCTGGCAACGCAGAAGCTGAGCAGCAACAGCCAGACCAGCTGCATTCCACAGTCGATGTCTCAAGCGCATGAGATTGGGGATGCTGAGGCATGGTTGGGATTGCTACTCGGCCCAGGCTGAGAGAAGGAAGAAGAAACCACGACAATGCAGCAATAAGACCATAAGTAGGCAGGTAGGTAGGTAGGTAGGTAGGTAGGTAGGTAGGTAGGTAGGTAGGTAGGTAGGCAGGTAGGCAGGCAGGTAGGTGGGTGGGTGGGTGGGTGGGTGGGTGGGTGGGTAGGTAGGTAGGTAGGTAGGTAGGTAGGTAGGCAGGTAGGTAGGTAGGTGGGCAGGCAGGCAGGTAGGTAGGTAGGTAGGCAGGCAGGCAGGTAGGTAGGTTGGTTTGGGTGGGTGGGTGGGTGGGTGGTAAGCAGGCAGGCAGGAAGAGGCAGGCGGTAGGCCAGATTTCGATGGTCGGTAGGTAGTTGGCTAGCTAGGTGCTTGATTAAGTCGGCTATAAGTGGCAGGAGAAGCCGCAGCAACAGCAGTAGTTGCCCTGGTGGTGCCGACGGAGTTGGTGACTAGTGACAGTATATCGTACTCTGCGGGCTGTGGGAGTTTCTAACCTACTGTATCACGGCCATCACAGGACGAACTAGCCCGATACCCAGAGTAATAATAGCCACAATCAACCAATGAAACACCATAACTAAAAAAGCTGAGGTGAGAATGATGCGCTCCTGTCTGAAGGCAGCCGCAGCCAGAGAATGTTGCAGCGCGGCAGAGCAAAAACTGATAGACACTAAATGCACATCTCAGTAGTAGCAAGATGAAGTATGCCACTGCTGCTGTAGAATCACTGCGACGACGAGGACAAGAACGACAACTCAAGCCGGGAAAGCTCAGGTGCAGACCCTGCGGCAAAAGCCCGGGCGAAGGTGGACGCCATGGCCGAATAGGCAAAAGCGGACAAAAAGATGATGGGACAGACTTTGGCTCGGGGATTGGGGTTCTGGCGTAGGCACAAAGCTTTCAGATCAAGCTGTAGAGCTCGAGGCCCAAGAGCGAAAGGACTACCACAGCCTCGTCATATACGTGTGCTGACCAGGGAGCAGCTTCCACAGTAAAGCTTTTGTCTAGAGACTGGGGATGCTGGCTACACCTAGCATGCCGGGGAACTGTGCCTTTTTTGTTCTGCATTGTTCTCTTCGGGCTCCTCTACTGGATGTGGAACTCGAGAAGCATGAACATCAGAAGAAGTTGCGATCATCTGCTACAGCCAGGTTCAAACCTAGTTCAGCAAAGACTGGAACCGCTGACATTTTTCCGGTCTGTCCGGTGCCCATTGCCATCTCAGCTCGCTGCACGATGGCATCCGGCGGCGCACTCGAGAAGAGTCTCGCCCAAGGTTCCAGAATCCGGCCCCCACGCCCCGGCACACTCGCTCGAAGATTCAAACTTCTGGACTGTGTTCCTCTGCACGCGTCGCCTCCCACTCCTCCCCGCTCGGATCCTCAATCGGCTCTTCCTCCTGAGCTGGCGCTTGCTCGTCTTCCTCTCTCTCCGGCACCTGCTCTTCGGCACCTTGGTCCTGTGTGGGTGCTGGGGGGAGGCAGCTGGAGTGCAGGAAGGTGTTCAACTGCTCGGCATTGCTTTTTCCCATGACCTCCACCAAAGCTTCCAAGGGAAGGTCGGCGATTCCTGCGAGGGTGCCAGCACGGCGAGCCAAGGAATGCATGTTCCCAGGGGTCACTCCCGGAAGCTTCCGCAAGACCTCCAAAGCCCCGGTGTTCACCTGGACCGTCTTCACCTTGCCCTCATCAGGCTCGGGGTCCTCAGCATCAATCGCGGCAGCCGCCTTGGAGTCGGGTTGGTATCTTCCCTCCTTGAGCTTCAGGAAGACGTCCGCCGTGAAGCGCGGAGAAGGGCTCCAGATGAGCTTCAACTTGGGGAAGTGCAGTATTACCAGGGGCAGCTTACCAGTTACGTCCTTGGTTCCAACTTCGATCTCACGACGTTGGATGTGGTAGGTGCTCTGGAGCATGAACCCCTTGGCTGGATCAAACTCGACCAGGAGGAGTGGGTTGTCGTAGTGGTGGCACAGGTTCTGTGCCTGTTGGTAGAGCCGGCCACTCTGCAGAGACTGGACCAAATCTGTCACGGCCTTGCGTTCCACGCAGATGTCCCTTGAAAGCACATAGTCCCCAACAGGAATGGTGACCTGACTCAAGACCCAACCAGCATGCGGCACGCGGTATTGCACACGAGCTGGGCCCAAAGCAAAATACAAAAATCCTGCCGAAGCCTTTCTGCCAGGACACGGGCTCGACCACCAAGCCTCGAAGATGCAGCATGAAGGGAAGGGTCGACCGAAATTCGCGCCTCACTCAGGCGCAGGGTGCGGCGGTTGAAACGAAGGTCTCCCTAGAGCTGCAACTGATGCCTCTCCCTGCAACTTCTTAGAAAGAAGCCTCAACCAACAGCACTGAAGTCAGCCCTGGCACATGTCTACCACCACGCGGGGTTTCGTCATGCCTTGCAGTGCCCTCGAGCCCCCTCCGCGTCGAGAGGACAGTTCCGGGGCAAGCGCCTCCGTGGGAGGATCCACTCCTTGGCTGCAACACGGGACCAACGAGATGCCCCTAAACCCTAGGCCCTAAACCCTAAACCCTATACCTTCAGAGAGAGCGTGTGCCAAGAGCTCTCTAAGATATCTCCGGAGAAACTAAGATGCAGTTGATCTCCCAACTTGCCAGGGCCAGGGTTCTGAAAGTCAGGTGCTGCCGAGAACGGATCAGGGAATCCACCGCTTCGCTTTCCTGTCGTCAGGGGCTCCGGGGTCCAAAAAGTAGCTCTGCGGAAGGCCTGTGCTTGCTTGGAATGACCAGTGCGGCACATGATTGGCAACAGCTAGTAAGCAAGAGAAAAGAGAAATGCCAGCCTGCATCATACACTTTTCGAAGCGGGACTTCTCGACAGACTCCTCGAAGACCATGAGGTACACGTGAAAAGCCACTGGCGCCTGCTGAGTTGGCGCAGTGTCTGAGCCCGTCTCTCTCTTGACGATGGAGGCCCCGTGACCTTGCCGTGCCGATGCACAGTAGACTTCCAAGGCCCGAATCGCATGGAGCGTAGGCTCGAAGACAATGACGGCATGAGGCCGCATCTCTGCCAAGCGCACCTCCAGCTGTCCTTCAGTGTCTTCTGCGGACATTACGTCAATTCTCGGGTGACACATTCGCCCGTCTGGGAGCTGCCGAGCCTGAAGCGTGCTAGACGGCCGTAGCTCGTCCAGCTCTTGGGCTACAGCCTCCGCCTCGCGAGCCAGCACCGCCATCTCGCCGAATCTCAGCTCGTTCTGCGGAATGCCACTTGGGACATCCCGTCCCCTCGAGCTGCGATCGCGGAGGTACCTGTCCAGACCATCCAGCAGAGTCGCCTCCGGGCCCCGGTGAAGCAAGGTGGACAACTGACGCCGCGAGCGATCGTCCGGGGCGATGAGCAGAACTCGCGGCTCCACCACGCTCGAAGCCGCGTCGGGCACTGTGCGGGCTCGCTTGACCACTGGTTGCACCGTGATCTCAATGTCGCTGTCATCCAAATCCAAACTAATCTGAGTGGCCATGTTCAGGGAGCCGAACTCAAAGCTCTCCACCTTTTGAGACTTCGGGAGCTCCGGCTCAGTTCTTTCGGCCACATCTTGCAATGTGCGGTCGACTGCCTCAAGGATCTTTGCCCACTTGGCATGGGGCCGTACGTTCCGCTGCAAGACCTGCCCTGAGCCGTCCGGGCTTGGACGAATCTCGTAGACGCGTTGCTTAGCCAACCGGAGGCAAGACTGGGCGTCGTGGCTCTGCAACCACACTGGCGCTCTTCCTGGGTTCCCGGCATCTCCGGAAGTGCACAAACTCTCCAGCATTCGATGGAATTCCACAGCATCGCTGCGCAAGAGTTCCGTCAGAAGCCTCCGCACTCCTTTCAAGTCACTGACCAGCCGCCGGGCATGGGGCCCCAAGCTCAGCCAAACTGGATCTAACACCTCGCAGAAGGAGCTGCGGACACCGAAACCCCCAAACCCTAGACTCTGACGCCTAAAAAAAACCCAACAGCCGAAGCCCTTTTGACCCCGAAACTTTGAGAGAGCCCTTGGATAAGACCTCACCGGCCTGCTGCAACTCGGCCTCAAAGGCCGGAGACACTGAGTCGCGCACCTGGCTCAGGATTCTACGTGGGATCTCTAGGGGCGTGTGTAGAAGGGTTCTGATAGAAGGTTTTTTCCCTGGTTGAAAATGAAAAAACAATGTTTTCAAAAGACGGGGTTCATCAAGGAGGGATTGGAACACTTCTTGTGCGGTTTATATCTGGGGACGGGCTTCGGTGCTGCTTCAGGGTTTAAGGCTCCCAGAAAAGCCTCCGAACGGCCTTTGGGGTCGCGGGGTGTGGCGCTTCAAGTTGAAAGGGAAGCGCGCGGGTTCTACAATTCTGACGGCCTGCAAATGTCCCATGTCCAGGTTCGGATCCTTCTGGAGCTCCTGCAGCCTGAGCTAGCGGAGGCTTGAGGGCTTTGGGGTTTCGGCTCGCAGGTTTAGCGTTGAGGGTTCAGGGTTCAGGCTTTAAGGTTTTTCCCTCTCGCAGGGTTTAGGGTTAGGGTTTAGGGTCAGGGTTTGAGGTACCAGTAGCGGACGGCTTTGAAACTTTGGGATGCTGCAAACTTTACTGGGCGACCCGAACAAAACCCCTTCCGGAAAAAAACAAGCAGCGTGCTCTGCATGATGTTGAGGAGGTGGCCCTGGATGTCTTTGACATCCTGCGGCAGCTCCAATGTGATCTGGTGCACATCCTGCTCCCATTCCTCGTGCCGGAGGCATTCTTGCACATCCTTTCGGATTCCTTGTGTCATACCAGCTCACGGTACAGGGAGGAAATCGGGCCCTTTCTATTCTAAATACCCTCATAGACTATGATTCTATGATATAGAGTTCGCTACAAAGCAGTCAACAACTCACGAAGACCTTGAAGAAGCAAAGCCTGCCTCAGCAGACCCGAGGCTCGGGGCCAAATTTCCAAGTCGCTGACGAAGCATCGCTGCATCACTTTCTCCAGCTGACCTTGTCCACGCAGGAATCTATCCGGCATGTCCGAGATGGCTCTGACAAAGCCCTTCTGGTTGCCCACCTGCTGCAGGCTTTCATACCGAACAGGACACATTCAGTCAGATCGACAAGAAAGGCGTCGGAAAAGCGGTCCGCATGCAATCGAGCCACCCGGAATAATCGAAGAACGAAAGCATCGGCCGAGAGCTCGCCAACATCATGAGCATGATTTACAAAAACTCCTTCGATGCTTTCCGGTCGCAATCGATCTCCAAGCAAGTCCGTCACAAGCAGCCGAGCATTCACAATGAATGCGCCGCCCTGCGCAAGTGCAGCTTTACGCCCATCCACGCCCAGGGAAGATCCAATGACGCACAATTTGCTTTGTAATCCTCGCTGCATGTTCCGCAAGGCGCTTCCCTAAACCCTAAACCATCACGGGGCCATGAAGACACACAGCATGCAACCTCCGAGCCTGTCCACTTTGGATCTTCTGACGCACGCTTGGCGAGGAGTTCCGATTCCTCCTCTCACATCTGATAGCAAAAGCGATAATGGGCACGATGCCTCATGTGAACATGCACGATTTTTGAAATTCCAGATCGTCGGTCCTGCGTGGTATTCAACACGATGATGGGGCGTTTCGCACGCTCTGCATCGAGCTGGGCTGTAGCTAACACCCGGCGCAATGCTTCCAGCAAGATCTTCCTTTCAGCACTCTTGAGAGGATCATTTAACATATCCAGGGTGCCGCGAAACATCACAAGGCAACAAGTATCAACAAAATCCCAAGGCAACTAAATGTCTGGACGCCAAGGCCATGCCCAAAGATGGCAAGAGAAGCGGGCGAAGCAAGCCACTCATCCACGGCAAGCTGTTGATACCCCAGCATCAACAGCTCAATGAGTGAAGCATCCCTAACTTCCTAGCGACTAGCGTGGCGGGACTGCGCGAGTCTCAGGAAACGCTTGTACTTCACGTCTTCACCTAAACCAATGCTCACCCACCAAGTTGCTGACTTGACGTGCCCTGCAACGATCCGATATGATACAACTACACCAGAGCACAATGGCTGCAGCGACAACGTGTTACGTCACGAATGTGTTGTCGAAGCCAACCATGAACAAGCAAATCATTCATCAAACACACACGAAACAAGCAGAACAAAGCACTTGCCAATGATCCAGAAAATCCAAGCATGTCTACTAGTTTGTCATACAATTTGTCAGTGCAATGAAAGGGTTGCTGAACGCTTGGTGATTGCTCGAGGTTTCAAGTTTCAACTTTGTTTCAATGATTTTGCCGAGCTCTCCTTGCCCGCGTGCTTGGATTGTTTAAAGCTGTCCTAATTTTTTTTCCCAAAAAGCTCGCCCCCACGTCTTCGGCAAGGTCCAGCACCCTCCAGGCAGGAAGACCGACCCGCCAAAATTGATTTGCGCGTTGCCCCCAATACCAACAAACCTGTGCAGTCAGCCACAACATGAGTGACGAATACGTTGGTGTCAATGCGGCGTCCAAGCATCATCAGCACGTATGGCTTGCTGTTTGTGAAGTTTGCCACCGTGACACAGCAATTGTTTTGCTACGCAGTGGCTCTTTGAAGGTTGGCGACGCGCCGGTCTGGGCCACGCAGGATCTACCAGTGCTTGTGCGAGCTCGAAAACTTCTTCGCATGGGCTTGAAATGGCAGCTTGCACAGGGGGGCTTGTGGAAACAAGAGATTGACATCAATGACGACTTCACCAGCATGCACTTCGGAACGAAGCTTGTAATCACCAATGGCGAGGGTCGCTTGCTTTTCAACTGGGCTGCTGATTGGGCTCGGTGGGCGGAATTGCAGGGGGCTACGACAACTCATTGATCGATCATGACCTCGTGCAGCAGCTCGGGCGCCTTGCCGGCGACATTGCACCCACCACCCATCGGGAGCTCCAGTAAGGATGCGGTGAGGGAGCGCTGTGCAGCTAGTGCGGGCAGCCCGGACCAACGGGCAACCCACGCTGCACGCGCGGCCGCCCGCATGGCTGCCGGCACTTCCGAGGCAAGATGCCTGGCGAGCAACCGGAGCCAGGTGGCAGCCTCAGCGCCGAACCGGCCTCCAACCTCGACACCGACGATCACCAAGCAGCAGCGGCGAGCGCGCACGAGCTCGGGGTAGGTCTGGTGGCATTTGCGGCGGGCGGCGCCCTCAACAGCTCGACCGGGGTGCACGTCTGCACCCGGCTGGGCCGAGTCACGGGGCTGACGACGATGGCTTTTTTTTGGTATCAACAGCCTGCTGCGTGCCATGCCACAGAGACAGCTCGTTCGCACCAACTTCGATGCGGCTGTCATCGGAGACCGGAACATCGATGTTCATGTCGGCCAGGCGAACGTTACGGGCGACCCGCGCGCCGGCTTCTTGGCACACGCTTGCACCGCCTGCTGGAGAGCAAGGGCTCGCCATGCGAGCACACCGGAAGTCGCACATGCAGCCCCATGGTCGCCGAGAGGGTCAAGGCGGCCACGGCAGGCGCACGTGCGCGGCGCCACTGGCAGCGGTAAGCGAAGCCGTCGTAGCAGCAGGACGCGGAAGAGTGGTGATGGCACCATCACCTCGGCTGAGGTTGGCCTGCGACAGCAGCAGCGCTCGAGATGCGGCATCGATGTGAAACAGATGCAAATCAAGCGCGTGCTTGTCGATGGCAAGGGCAGCACAATGCTGCCAGCCTCGCAGAAATTCCCTAAACTCGCATTCTTCCTGTCAGCGCGTCCCACGCTGCAGCATCGTATCTTTGCTCTCGGAAACAGAGGGCCGCATGACGCGCAGCTGTGGGGGGCTGCGCGGTCTCGGCCGAGGACTGCAATGTGCGGACCAATCGAGCGGGTCGGCAAGCAGTCTACCCCCAAGCCACCAAACCGCAGAGGTAGCTGTGCGAGGCGCTGTGAGTGCTGAAGCGGTGGCTGCGGGGGCACGGACTCCTGCAACAGGAGGGTCGCAAGGCACGCACGCACCGCAGCGTCGTGCTCGCCCGCGAAGGCATCCGTCATGCCGGCCGGGAGCGTTCGGAGCAAGTAGTTTTCCCGAGGTGAAAACAGAAAAGCAGGAGGAGCCACTCGCACTGCAGTTCCCCAACGGCGGGCAGGCGAGCGAGCAGTTGGTCGTGGGTCTCGCGTTTACGGCGCAGCTCCACTTGCACGAAAGCCTTCCGAGCAGCGCGCCCAGCACCAGTGGCCCCTGCTGGTCCGCCGGCAAGGACGAGGCGCCGTCCAGACTGGGTCTGCACCGACAGGTTGAATACGGGCGAGGCCGGCAAGCTCCTCACTGGCCGCATTCCGTACGCGGGTGGTGCCTTGGTTCAAACGTATGCGCGCATGGCGCCAGAGCACGTCCTCCAGGGCACCGAGCAGCGCATCGGTGCGCTCGGGCGCTGACACAACGTAAGTGTCCAAGAATGCGAACATGGCTGCTTCGCTTAAAGCGGCATGCTGCGCCAGGAAAAAAAATGCTGGCATCAGCGGATCCCCTTGCTCGCCTCCGTCGCCTTGCGTTATCTCATGCTCGCTGCCGGTGTCGTCGAGCCAGGATTAAACGCTGGCGGGACCGGAGACCTTCTAACGTGGCCTGGCGTCGACGGACAGGAGGGCCGTGGCTGCATGGCGGAGATTATAAAGACCTTCCGTGCCCGCCCGCGTGCTGAGCCCAAACTGGTACGGGAGGCGTGCTGCCTGGAAGGTTGCGGCGAAGTGTTGCACCAGTGCTGGGGGGACGAAGCGCTTGAAGACGTCGCCCACAACCAAGGCCCGCACGCGGCCATTAAGCTTACGTAGCGCTACATGCATTTGGGCAGCAGCACTTTGCAACAGAGTCTGGTATTTCGCCCATGTTCCGAAGCTTTGGCATTGGTTGGCTATAAGCGTTTTGCTAGGGTTTCCACCTCGTCGCTTCAAATGAGCTGGTGCAGAATCGAGAATCTGGCCTACGCAGTTAGGCATCCGCTCGCAGAAAGACACAGCTGACGCAACATTAGTTGCTCAACAATTGCTGGAACAGACACTGAGCGAGATATGTTTCCTTTTTTTTGGAATGATGATGACAATGATGACCTCGATGCTTGCGCCGAGGCGTTCGGTAGCGGACCTGCCAATAGTTGAGCTCGTGTATGCAGATGACAGCATGGTTGTTTTTTTCCTGGGGCTGAAGCGGTGTCTAAGGGGTGTGATGGGCATTTGGCGTAAAATTGAAGCCATGCCCATTCGGTGTGCCTTCAACGTCATGAAGCATGATGGCCACCCTGTTGAATGCAAACTGCCTACTTGGTCAGTCTGCTTGATAATGTTGGGGAAATTGGACCGGAGATCAGAACCCCCTTGTCGGGGGGGGAGTCTGAGGCCCCCCCCCTCCCCCTATAAGGCTGAATCCGTTTCAAGCCACCCGCATGAAATAGAATAGAACATAGGTGGGGGTATGCAGTGATAACCTGCACAAAGTGCACGATAGAGTTTATTGGCACCCGCTGCTGGACGAGGAGGGCAACGTCCACTTGTCAAATTAAGTCGTATGCTGGGAAGATTTGGTGATCCTGTGTAAGGGTCCAATGGAAATCTACCATTTCCCTGTCATACGGGGCTCCGGTGGCCTCTGTAGTTAGGCTGCTATTATATTCCTATTAGAAATCTATTAAAACAGTACCATGCGAAGATTCCGTGGCCTCGTCTATTAGGCTGGTACTATATTTCTAATAGAAAGCTCTCAAATTCCCAATAGGCAGGGTCCAAGTGCTCGTTTCCACAAGCACGGCCATGGTCACAACCTTTTCCCCCAGCAGTTCCCTGCAGGCCGCCTACAACAACCCATGCCCAGGTACTTCAAGCACACGTTTGCAGCGACGAGTTCCCGCGACTTTAGCAAGAGCGTGTACAGCAAGCTTGCTCAGGTGGTGCCCGGGCCAAAGAACCCTCGGAAGGCTTTCGCGCGCCGCGCGCTTCCTGTGCGACGTTCACCATCATGCGCCTGCTTTGCTACCGGTGTGAAGTGGGATGTTCCAGACATGCTGCGCTTAAAATCTAGTACATGTGCATCCCCGACTATCTTGAAATGGAAAATGCAACGACATCCCAGGATAACCCTGAAATTTCAAGCCCGACCCCCACAACCCAGGTGTCAACCCCGACCTCGACCGAAGCTGCCCNNCCCCCCCCCCGCCGTTTCAAGCCACAAAGGGGTGTTGATGACCAGAGCTCAATCGCCGACTGGGTTCAGCCAGAGCTGATTTTGCTCTCAATCAAGTTTGGAAGCAAGCTTGCACTTCCGCACACAGCAAGGCTCGCATTTTCGATGCGCGCTTCTTGTTTTTCACGCGCCTTTTTTGCGACTGCAAGTCTCGCATGCACCCAGCTGCTGTACTGCCGGCACACAGCTTGGCTGAACAAAACATCCCTCGAAAGCTGGATGGCTTTCAAGCCCGATGTTTGCGCAGGATCCTTGGAATCCCCCAGCCGCGTATTGGCTGAGGCCAAGCCATTTTTCAAATTCTTAACGCACACACAACTGCAGCACTTGGCAGGATTTCAGGAAGGTTCGTATCAGCTCCAAGGTCAAATCAGACCAAAATGTAGGTCGCCACCACACACAAGCTTGGACCTCCTAGGTGTATCAGCTAGCTGTACACGTGGCAAGAAATTTTGAAAAGTTGAGTGTTCCATGGTCGCCTCCACCGAACGTGTTTCGAGCTCGTGTGCGATCTTCTGAACAAATCCTCTTGCGCACGCGGCTTTGGCTGACTGACTGGCTGCCGACGCCCTCGCATGCATTCGCAGTGTAGACGCGTGGCTCGAAGGCGTCGGCCCGCATGGGCAACTGGTCCCCTTTTATACGGTGGCTGGCGCACACAGCGGCACCCAACTTCCGCTCCAATGATTTACTTAGCGCTCCAGTGCTTTACTTAGCAACGCCTCACGGTGGAGCCCTGTGCTGCGAGGCCACGCTTGTATCGCCGCTGCCACGCACAGGCCATCACCGGCCTGAGCCCTGCGCTGCCGCGCATGAGGCTGCCCCCGTGCGGGTCGCCGAGCGCTGAAAGTTGAGAGCGAGCCGCCTACCCGGAGCAGCACGGCGGCCCGCAACTCGTGGTCCGGTGGAATGCTGGTGATGCGCACCAACTGCTCCGAAACCTCGTCCGTGTCTGTGCCCAGCCGGCCTGGGCCAGGCCCCTGGGCCAGGCTGGCAGTGTTGGTACAACATGCCGTCACGAGCACTGCCTCTCCATGCGAGCCGACCGTCGGCCCCAGAGCTGGAATGCATACTCGATCTTGCTGACACAGCGGGGCTGAGCCGGTGACAGCGAGGCTGCGCCGAACCGTGCAACAGGCATCCTAGACTCATGCGAAGGAACGGCAAAAATAAAGTACCAAGGGGCTTCATACGCATTGCTTGCAGTTTGCAACGAGCAGGCGCACAGCTCCCCAAACCCCCCGTTCACAGGACCCCGGAGGAAAACCATGTCGTACCACCGGATTTTCTTGCATGTCTTGAACGGCTCGCTTACGTCCCCTTCTCGATGTAATTTGGAGCTGCATGCAGTACCCGGTCTGCCGACCAACACATCCAACACCATTCATCCTGGATTCGTGTCGTGCGTGGTTTGACAAGCGCTGGTGTGGGCTAACTGGCGCATGCACCCCGGCTGCGCGGAAGTGTTTCAACGAAATGGTTGCAGCATGCCCTGCTGATTGAGGAAGACAACGTATGACTCAGATCTGGGCTATGTTGACAGGCTGTAGCCATTTTCGCCGCGGCACCCTGTGCCACACTTACACCCCTATGCGTACGGTCGTGACAGTCTTGCCATGTCGTTTCTCGATTCTGGGGTTTCGCTCTGTGGTCATCGCGGCATCGCTGACGGGGGACCGCCCTGCCCCGTGTCGTTTGCGAGCATCGGGTGCAGATACCCTTACACATGCATTGACAGTGACAGAATACCCGGGGCATAATCTCGCAGAAACTAGTGCCAATCAGCTCGTGGTAATTGTGTTTCCACATGGTGTTTTGACGTTTTTAACACCATGTTTTTTGCTGTTCGTAGCCTGTTTGTAAATATTTGCGTGGGTATTTAATATGTGTTGTGACGACCTGGTGACGTGATTGATGGCATGTTTTACGTTTCGTTTCAATTCGACCACAACACATGGTCACTCAAAGACAAATTCTCCATGACCGTCCCTCAAAATGAGGTTTTCTTCCGACGGACCTTTTTGCCAACGTCCGAAACAGCACGGTCCCGGTGCACAAACCCAAAGCCAGGGAGGTGGTACCTCCCCGTCAACATTGGCAATGCCGGTGAAGCGCTTTTTTTGCAGACGCACATGTGTTTCCTGCTGCCTCTGGCGTCCGTAGCTTTCCCACTGGCTTCCCAGGGCTTACGGGCCGACGTCGTGCTTACAGGAAGCGCGGGCTGGAAGGCGGCTGCTGGCGGGTGAATGCAACCAGCGTGCGTCAGCCAGCTCGTGCAAAGCCGGGTCACCAGCAACACCTCGCTCAGCGGCGGAGGAAGCTCAAGGAGTGAAGTGGGGAAGGCTGGCTGCGCGGCAACTGAGAGGATGCCACTCCATGGCGCACCCAAGCGTCCTGAGCAACGCGGAGCACAGCCGCCGGGACACTGGCTGTGCGGGCTTGTGCGGGAATCCGGTAATGTCGCGGCTCCTTCACTCCAACGCCCACACACACTATTTTTCTGTTTTCCAAATCGGTCCCTTTTGCTACACGACGGCCCGACTGGCCGCTCAGGGCGCTGGCGGCCGTTGCGAACCTGTGCGCGCAGCTCGCCCAACAGTGGCAGATCTCCGTCGCAGTGTTTCACGCTTGCCAGCGGCAGCTCCCCGCCCCGCACACCCGCGCGAGTTTTCCATGAACCGGGGCCAACATGGCCGAGAACGTTTTGCTATGGGATATGAAAAGCGATGTGCCAGTGGCGGCCATTTTCTTTTTAATTGATGCTGGCCAAAGATCAGTCCCCCGAGCTGGCATGCCCAGCATGAAAACGGCCAGTGCGGCACATTGGAAGCGGCGAAAAACGTGCTCTGGCTCTTCGCTTGCACCACATTTGGCCCCAAGCTCGGTTTACTTTCCTATAGCATGGGAGTGGGAATCCGATGACGAGGTGGATGAGCCATAAGCAAGCTACACAACACCTCTTTGTTTCTCAGATCGACCGGAGGCTGGAGGCCTCTGTGCCCATTGGTGGTAATTTCAATGCTTGTTTGTGAAGCCCGTTGTTACATGATGATGTTGATTCGTTGGAGTCCCATGGGTCAGGCGTTGGAATGCTCGCGTTGGATTTGGGCGATGTAAATTCGCGTCATGAACCGTGTAGGTCCCGACCTATGGCAAACGATGACTGGACATGTTGTCGTGTTGCTAGCGGAATGACGGTTCATGTCGACACAAGTTGATTTCGCTACCTGGGCCGCCCAGATGCAAACAAAACAATCCTGGTGCGACTACAAAATAGCAGCTGGAATTGGACCATGGAAGTGTTCACTGTTGAGTTGAGTCCGAAACTAGTCCTCTTGCGTATGACGGAAATCCGACGACCCTATGTTCAACATGCGTGGATGCAAGCCTTGAAGTCGACGAACCCTGCGACATGAAGATTTTTGCGACGTCTTTCAGGGTGTACTTGTGCCTTTTATGTTTGGAGTCGCGGCGGGGAACAGAACAGTTGAGAAAAACATGTCATGGGAAGACCGAGGCTGGTCCGCCGCAGGTTGGGTTGAACCTGGGTTCGAACAACCATCCCCCCCCGCGGGGGGGGGGGAAGAACAACAACAACCCTGGGGTCAGGGTTACGGGGTTGGGTTTAACCCACCTGGGTTCGAACTCGAGTTGAACTCGGGTTCGAACCCGGGTTCCACGGTTGGGTTCAACCCCAACCCAAACCTTCGCTGGGGGGTTGGGGTTCGGGTTGAACCCAAACCCAAAATCCTCAGGGTAGGGTTCGAATTCGGGTTGAACCGAAAACCCGAACCCCAACCGTGGCTTGGCCAACCCCCCGCCGCAGGTTAGGGTTGGGGTTAACCCGAACCCCAACCCCGGTCCCCGATCCGCAGGTTCGGGTTAGGGTTAGCCCGAACCCCAACCCACGGACCTGGGGTTAGGGTTGGGTTAACTGGAACCCTAACCCCGAACACACAAATGGGGGGGGGCTGCGCCCCCGGCCTGGGGCGGTCCTAAAGTCTCGAGTCGCCCTCGCCTTGCAGTCTCAGCGCCCGGCAGAAGCGATCCCAACCCCCCGCTCTTGTCAATCAGCAAACTCCCCGCTTCTCAAACAAAAAGCTTCAGGAGGTAAGTGGGGTAACTCGAATCCTAACTCGGTCCACAGGTTAAAGTTGGGGTTAACCCAAACCCCACCTGCCGACCTGTAGTTAGGGTTGGGGTTTACCCGAATTCCAATCCTTAGTCCGGGTGAGGGTTGGAGTTGACCAAAACCCTAACTCCAACCACGGGCCACAGGGTCCGGGTTCACGCTGGAGCCAACGAACCCTATCCTTGGCCTGCAAGGCTTGTCCGCACACAACAGAGGAAAGCCACACGAAAACGCTGGAGCTTAAAAACCAAGAAAAACGAAGGAAAAAAAACTGGCGTCAGAAGAAACCCAAACGAAATTTTGGGCTAAAAAGCGAAGAAAACAAGA